>VWZK01015373.1:532239-626657 GCA_013396935.1 Baryphthengus martii | reverse complement strand
CCTGCGGGCGCGGCCCCGCGGCGCAATGCAGCGCGGCGCGGAGCGGTTCTGCCGCGGGAGCCCGGCCGTGTTGGTAAACACCGGCGGAAGGACCGAACCTGCGGCCAAATCGGATATTACCTTCGGGTTCCTCAGCTTCTGCCGCCCCCCGAGAGCACGCACCCGAACTCTAGCCCACAGCCGGGCAGACGGCCTTGGGGTGGGGGGGGGAAGGTACAGAAAAAATTCTTTTTTTTTTTTTCTTAATAAAGAGATAAAGTGAATCCATACCAAGGAGGGCCGGTGGCAGCTGAGGAGAGCGGGCCTCACACCCCAGTAACCCCAGCCCGCAACGGAGGGCACCAGCTGCTTCATATTGCACAGGTGCAAACCACTAGAACACAGGATTGGGGCAGGAGGGTGTTTAAAAAACTAGAAAGATCGAAACTCAGGTCAGGTGAAGGGAATAAAAAATCCTGTTAACTTGTTCCCTTGTTAGAAACTGACCAGTGGATATATCCTTTTATACTTACCAGCTGCACACAGGGGTGATGTTCCTGCTGTGAACGCTTGGCCAAAGGTGACAAAGATTGACAGCTCACCTACTGTCTTTTTGGAAAACATAGCAAATTATCTCAAACAGTGGAAATTAAAGCAAGAGTACTTAAAAGTCTTTAATGAGTTATCAGTAAAATCTGTTACCTCCCCAGGCTTTGGTTTGTTTTGTGGTTTTTGTTTTTTTACCTAAGTGTACAGTGTGGCAGCATTTGAGTAGACTGTTAGGAAATTCTGTCAGCACTCTAGCCAGACACCACCCACCCTTAGTGAGATCAAAATTTGTCTAATACTGTGGTTTAATCCTTTTAAACTAATTTCTCAGACTTCTAAGAAACTGGCAAAATTTGTCCAGGTTGTGCAATGAACAGTTATCCAAAATTTGAAATAGTTTGATTTCATCTTTGAGTTCATCTTTCCTTTCTACTCTTTCCTTAAAACCTAAATTTTAATTCCTCTCAGCAAATTAAAAGCTGAAACATGTAATTTGAAACTTTTCTTCTAACTGAAGTTTTGATCACTGCAAATGTTCTGCCAGACTAGTGACTTTTCCCCAGTCAGAGCCTTCTCAAAGCTTAAGGCAGAAAACAACACTTTTTCATACAGCAATTTCAGAAAACTTTGTAAATAACTTAATTCATGTAAAGTTTTAGAATTACGCTAAACTTTTTAATAATACAACTTCATCTGTACCCAACACTTTTTATAGAATATCTGTCCAATCATTATATAATAACAGAGAATGAAAGTCATCAATTTGCACTACAGAACATAGGTTGCTGTGGAAACCTTAATTATTTATTTTTTTAACACATGCAACTTGAGTTTTATCACTGAACTGGCTTTCTGTTTGGGCTTTGGCCGGGGCTGCTGGTTTTTGCTTTCCTATGTAGAGTGCAAATAGAAAGCGGCCACTAAGTAAGCGCATTTGTACATCATTGATTTAGAAAAAAACCCTTATTCAATCACATCTTAATTCCTATTCCCATTTAGGGATACTTATTTACAATAGTCTCATTCCTCTCCTTCCTGAGGCACTCCCACAGCAAACAGAAATAACTTTCTGAAGGGACAAAATCTGACAAAGTCATTGAGTTGCATCTGTTGCAGATGGGCTGCTGCTGGGTTTGAGAAATTGGGTATTTTTATATATATATATATATCTATATATGCATTTCTTAATAATAAATACCTCTTCATCCCTTACTATAACTTTGGGAGCAGAAAACATGGGTAGTCCCAAGAACTGGTTAATTCTTCCAGCTCTCTGCCTCTTCATTCTACAGCCTGAGCACTTCATGGATTCTTCTGGCTGCCAAGTTGACCACCAGCAAAACCACTTTTCTGGCCTAAAAAAAGACACAGCAGAATTTTCTTCAAAATACAACCACGTCTGAGTGGAGTCTTCCCTTTAAAGTAAATATGGAATGAAAGTGAGCTTGGAAAGAGAAGGTGAGCACCCAGCGAGGTTAGGTAAACTCTACAGAGGACACTAAAAAGAGCTGACAGACTGGGACCTGCAAAGAACTAGTAGAATACAAGAAATATTTTGTTTAAAGGGATCTATGCCATTTGTATTTGCTGCTCATGGACATATAAATGACAGCATTAACAGGTGCAGTCATACTGGTGATTGATTACCTTTATTTCAAATACACAACATCTTATTACATATTCATTCCTAACACCTTTCTGCACCACCGCTGACGATACCTACTTTCAAACAGACTCTAGCATCAGTAGAGGGGCATGTGACTCACCTCAGAAAGAACAAAAAAAAAAGAAAAAATCAGTGTGGTTTACTGTGGAGCCAGTGGAATGCAAGTCCGCGTAACTTAAAGTTACCAAATATATTTACACCTGTTCCTCTGATCTATGCCTTCAGTCGTTCAGTGATCCTCCTGTCACCTCTACATAAACACTGATTGCTTTAGTAAACAGTCTGAGCTTAAGTGTAGCATAGAAAAATCATCTCATCCTGTAAAGGAGGCAGAGGCACTCGTCTCCCAGGCAGCAAGCAGGTATTCAGCAGCACCCACGTGCTAAAGAGACAGACCGAAGCCAACAGCCATGATTGCGCAGGGCTGCAAAACAACTGTCTTCCGCCTTTTTTCGCTCTTATCGGAGCTCACTCCCGCCAGTCTCAATATTCACACTCCTCTGTGAAGCACGGGAGAAGCACAGTAGTATTGTGCAAGCATAAACAAGAAATTCTGAGGGTTATATGCCCCAAGTTGTTTTTTTCTGGAGCTGTTTTTATTTTTCCTTATCATAAAGATTGCACATTTAAAAAACACCACCACAAAATCTGAATCCAGTGCCTACTTTGTTAGATTATTTGGTTTTAAGGTTTTGTGAACACGTTTATTTTTAAAACTTCAACAATCGAACTAAATTTTAAAATCATGTAAGTGTCAGAGCTCCTAGAAGAACTCCTCTTGGTGGATACCACACATCCCAAACACTAATGCTTTTCAGAGAAAAGCGGCCTCCCCTTGCAGAAGTCCTCTGAGCTGCCAGAGTTTGTCACTAAGCTTCTGCGTTGCACCGTGTGGAAATAATGGCAAATACACACTGCAAGACCGCATTTAATTGAACAAGTCAAGTTAGAAGGAAAGCATTAATCCCTTTGAAAAACCCTGTTAAAACTTACTTAACATCCACTGTGTACAGGAGCTGTTATGACAGAAGTATCTCGAGTTACTTATGGTTAAGTTACTGCAAACACAACTGTCCTAAGCCAAACAGAATACGCATTAATGTTTAACACAGTATTAATTAAAATACATTAGGCAGTTCATCTTATATCATACTACTTTGCCAAAATATAGATGTGATCTGAAAGACAGCTGGCTAGGGAATGGAGAGATTTGACATAGTTTCTTTCTCTTAAATAGATCAAGGGAACGGCACGATCCTTTCAAATGCTCCGCAAGGGACAATGGAAGGTCAGGGTGCAGAAAGCAGAGAGACTCTTGTACCTCCCTGCAAGCAAATTTCTCTCAGTTATCTTGGCCTTAAGGTATCATGGAACATATCACCCTCTTGCCCTTTCTTTCAGGTAAGGGCATCCCCATACTTTACCCTTTCTCCCCATTCTTACGGCTATAAATGCTGGTAGTTCTACTTCCATTATTACTTCAAATTTCTGTTTTAGAAACATAGCCCAGAACCCCTGCTATCAGAAAAAAAAAAATGGGAAAAAAAAAAAATGAAAAAAAATCAGCTGCCCCTGGCAGTCAATTTAAGTTACCTCCTTTCCTACACATGAGGTTCCAACCTTATATTTTTGTTTCTTTAATGTTCATATTCTCTCTCTGTTGATAAGATGGTTTAAACCACTAAACAATTTGACTTTCCCATTAAATTATAAATTCCTCACCTTGCAGGAAGAAACAAAAGGATCCAAAGCAAATACACTCTATCATCACCTCCCTCGACCTCGCAGGTCCTTTTGAAGCACCAAGTGTTTCTCCTCTGTGCCTCAAAATAGGGATTCACATCTCAAGAACTCTTCCTTTGATGAAGTAATATTTGGAGACTTTTAAGCAGGAGTTCTCAGCTTTTGACATGCAGTTCCAGGTTATATTCTCTGTCCTGTTGTACAAGGCCATCTCATGGATTCTTTCCTTACGAAGAAAGGAGCAAACCATCACATTAGAAATTTAAATGCAGCAAGTGGCAGCAGTTTTTCCCTTTAAGGCACTGCAGTGTTTATGCCCTACAACTTCATTCCCCTAGTTACTCTTTCATCAGGATGATTTCTGATTAGTGCTCAGGTATGGGGAAGAATTTTAAAGATCATTATCTTAAGACTTCTTTTTTATTATTTATTTAATTCAGATTGAGCTACTTACAAGCAAGTCTGCTCCCAACCCTCAACAATTCTCAGAGTGGCAGGAAAGGAAAGCAGACTCCTGTACACCAGGCAGCATTTCCAGCTTGCATTAAATAGTCACTCCATCATCTATTGCTTATCGAGCGCCTAAAACGGGAGCTCATGATTGGAAGCAATCAACACACATCTAACTTCATCATTTGAGATGCAGGAAACACAACTTCCGGTAATCCTAGGAACATGTCAATTATGACAATGCTATTGTTCCAGTCCTTTAATACCAAAATTTTTCTTTGACGCAAGATGGAAGTCAGCATAAAATATTCCAGTACATGCTCTGTTTTTGGTGTAATCGTCTCCAGAGTAAAGGTAATCTGAAGTCATTGGGGGCAGAGAAAGAGGTACTTTCAAATGCCTCCAGGACATTAGACATTTGGAGTTAAGTCTCAACTAGAAAAAAAACCACAAAAACATCAACTAAGAACAAAGAACACAGCTTGCAGTTACAAAGAGAGTATTAAAAGTAACTTTTAATACTATTTGTAAATATTGCCTGAAAACAAATTATCAACACAGAAAAGACCAGGGCTTGAGTAAGGACAAGTATGGATCAATGTTGTTATGCCAACATATCACAGTTTGCAAGTTTACAATTTGCTTACCTAGAAGGTATCTGGATTAAGTCAGGACAATAATTTTAAATATTTTTTTTGCAGCACAAAAGTAGAGAATGGACCGACTAATGTTTTAATACCAATAACATACATCAAGTACAATTCCCAACAATTCATGGTGCAGGTGGTAATTATTTAGTCAGCTGGCACTTATTTAAAATAGATCACCAATTATGCTAAACAAACGTTTTCCTGACACTAAAGAAGCAGGGTATTTTGTTCTTCATCTATTGAAAAAGGAAAAGATTCATTTGAATCTTCATGTTTCATAATTAGTTAGGAAATTTGAGAAAAATACTATTGAAGCCTCATTCTCACATCCCTAACTACAGCAAATTACCTATTAAAAGAGTGAGAAATCATAGAACATTAAATGGCACTGTTGTGACAAATTGATACCTTTTCCTATTAATTTCTTTTAATGTTCAGGATATAAGAAACCCTACAAAATTAGTAATTAGCTCCTGTCTTAATTTTTGAAAGGAGAGCTCAGAAACCTTTACAAAATCTTCTTGTGAGCATGCTTTTTCTGGTCTTTTTAAATGTCTGACCTTATGTAATTCTTATCCTATATTTCTTTATTGCCTTGAAAGAGATCTCTTTGATGCTAAGAAATGTATACTATTGAGAGAAAACATCAGAGAACTGGTTTCATCACTCATGGAAATGCAACAGGGTTGTCATTCCAGAGGCTGCCTTAGCTGATTTTAGCTATCGCTTAATCAATCCACAGCCAAATCTCTACAAATGAATGCAGAGCTTTGTTGGTTTGTTTCTTTTGAAGCGCTCTCTCTAATGTTACTGCTTTGTTTCAGGGACAATTGAACGTTGGTGCGTAGAGAACAATCTAATACACCTCCAGGGAATAGTGGCTGAGGACTAAACCGTCCTACGTTCTTATTTACATACTCTGCATTGATCTATAAAAGGAAAGAGTGAGCAGATGCACTTCATTTTGAACTGGCTGAAAGGTCAAAGCAGGAGTCCCTTCTTACTAGTGTGCTGTCCCTTACCCCACCGCCTCTCTGTTCTCCCTGTTAGTCACAGCAGCCTTGCTATCAAATGAGATGGTTGGTATGTTTAGAAGACTCTTTGCTCACACTGTGTGCTCCAGTGCATGGCCAGGCATCACCCGTCCGGTGAGGCACACAACAGACAGCTCCCGGCAGAGCGCTGTCCCTGGTGCTACCGGCCAGAAATGACACCGTGCACCTGCACAATGTCATGGCTGCACACCGGGCTATTATCGGTGACTTGCTCTCTTCAAGAGCCCAAAGTCTTCCTCTGACACACATCACTGAAGTCAGCCTCCCTCAGCTATTCCAGCAAAGGACACCAAACCCTACCGTTGCCATTTCTCAGCAATTTTTTGAAGAGAGTGCTAGCTGACCATGCTGGCCAACCCAGGAACTCGAGGACCAGCTTTATATCTGGCCAGTACCTTTTTACATGTGCAGAGAATGTGGTTTTTTTTAATGAAAATAAAAGCAGAACTAACATAAACAATTGGAAAACTTTGAATTGGTAAGTACTGAGATGGATAATTTGAAATCATGCTGGACCTATCTAAACTAATCCTGTTTTTTTCTCACAGTAATGCTAGTGCACAGAGTTCAGCTTTGAGCAAACTGTTCCAGTTCAGCTACTGAGAATGATTATGGGAATATACAGTCACGGCAAGGTACTCAATACCCAAGAAACATTGCTTAACAGTTTCTACTATTTTACTGTCCACATTCATTACGAATTTATATTAAAAAAATCTCATGTGTTTAACTGTTAAATGGATTATTTTTATCTAGATAAGTTCAGTAGTGTATATATGTATGTTCTAAATAAAGAAAGAATGTAACTTGATAGTATAAGTATTCAAAAGCTTAAATAAATTTAATTTTATACTTGGAACAATTAAATGTCATTAGTTCAACAGATAGCCAAATCACATTTCTAACTGCTAGTTTCATACGCCCAGAATGAGATTCTCCACTTAACAGGCAGACAATACTTAAGTCTTCATATCAGCTTCAGATTCCCAAATGAATTTGAAATACAATCTCCATAAAAGGCTTTACAATATTCTTATGTTTAAGGGAAAGAGGTATCTTCTGCTTGTGTTCCAGCCTTGCAAGACCAATTTCTATAGAGAAAACTTCTGAAACTTTGTCTCATGCATACCCAAATCACAGCTACATCCAAAGACACTCATATGTGCCACTTAGGTTAACTGGGGAAAAAAATACAAACCAAACAGAAAGTTATATTCAGAGCTTTGACCTATGTAATGAAACCAAGATCTTCTTGAGCAGAATAAAAGTAGAATATTTTGTTACCTGACACAGCAGAACAACCAGTCTAGTATAGCAATTATGCAGACTGGCATGTCTCTGAATAAAAAGGATGAAGTTACTGTAAATCCATCCAAATTCTTGTATGAATCAGCACAAAGTGACCAGCAGCTGTTTCATCTAAATAACAAAAGCATGAACACCTCACCAACTATCACCAAAAGGAAGTAATCAATAATTACACAAATACACCCTCCTGCCATCGTGTAGTATGGCCAAACTGGCAAAGAGCTCTCAATCTTTTACTCAGAAGCAGAGAAACAGAATTAGATGACATCCACACATCCTCTCAAGGGTGTTGAATATTCACTTTCCCTTAATGGTGTTCTTGACACTTCAGCAATAGAATAAGTACATTTCTGGTAGTTGTTCACCAAGCAAAAATAGTGTGCTTGAAGTCATTCCCCTCCCAACTCCCATATAAACTCAAGCAGTGAAGACTTAGCCTAGAGCTCCTGAAAGTGCTGTCTCGCTGTTACAGACATGCAAACAGCTCAGTTTGAGAGGCACTTTTCTGAAAACCAGAAAGAAATGGCCTTATATCATGAAGTGACTGAACCAGGTGACTGCATCAATCAGCAAGAGAAAAAAAACCTAGATCAAGTAGGCTGTCTTCCACATGGAGAGAACTGTCTCAGACTGGGCAGGTGCCATGCAAAGGCAAAGAATATGTTCTTATCTCCTGTAAAACTGTGCAATGTATTTTTAATTCTTTATGTTGCCGTCAACATACTAAATAAACAGCAACACGAATCCACCTAACCGTCTGTCAGAAGCAGAACTGCAGAGGTCTGCACAAAAGCTCTCATAGAAGCATTTCATCCAACGGCAGGCCACTGAAAGAGGGAAGTATATCTACATTATAAAGTGCTGAATGACGGGTGCAAAATCTCACATATGGGAAGAATAGGAGGGAAGAAACTTAAAAGGATCACTCAAACAGCAGCTATGGCTCAAGTAGTGTTTCAGCCACAAAAGTCTAAGTTTGAACCCAATAAACCCATTCATTCCTTCCAAGAGAGGGGAAACCTAGGGACGAGTTTGCTAAAGCTATTTCTCCCAGGTATACTTTTACCTACAACACATGACACAATAAAGGATAGATTAAGTTAGAAGCTTCATTTTTTTCATTTATGGTTCATAAATTATCCACCATCAGGTGAACTACCATCAGGTGTGGGATTGGCTATGGTCTCTGTTACCTTCCTACGCAGCATAAACAACCTTACATATTTGTTTAGTAGTACTAAACCCAGCAACCAATATAAAAATATGACATGCCTGTCAAGCAAACCGCAGATACACATTGTAACAGATCGCTCAGTTAATTGAACCTGTTAGGATTATGAGGGTAAAAATCAGATAATTTTTAATAATTCTTTTTTTTCTTTCTGTTGGTGATAGAGAAGGATCTCCAGGAATTTAGACTCAGTGTACGTTGCTACTAATGTCTTACTGTTTAGAAGAGTGCAAATTGTTACATTTTCCTGGTAATATGAACTCTTTTGTTTTGGTATCTGATGCATCTCTCATTCCCTACTGCAGTTCAAAATGCTGGTTTGTTCTCAAAATGCTTGACTGTATTAGCTGGAGTTGAACCGTGACAGCTGTTCCTTGTCACCCTCTAGACAGGATGCATTCAGCAGAGATTTAAGATTCCAAGATGTTGTCTGGAGGAGCTAATGGCAGGATTTCTAGAGGACAGGTGATCTGTCACTAATACTAATTCTACTGCAACCTGGTAAAATCTGTTGTTCACCCACTAAAATACATTTACTATTCCTTACCAGTTAGTCTGGAATTCATATTAAGTGTTGCAGTTTGCAAACTGCTCCTGCTGTCACAAATAATGAAGTCAGTGTCTTTTATTAGACCAACTTTGAGGGAAGAAACAGACACATATTTGGGCACACAGGCTACTGAAGAAATCATGTTATTAAAATTATTACCAGTGCATATAAAGAGGCAAGGACTGAAATTTATTACACAAATATAACATTTTATAGTTGGAATGATGAAATACAGCTTATCCCTAAAGAATAAAATATAAAAATTATAACTAATAAAATAATACAAAAGGAATATATAGCATTATGATGTATGTGAAATATTGTACTGTTGTGTGTGATTTCTCTTTGAATAACTAAGAACTAACCCACTTGTCTAATGCATCATTTAAAAGAACCTGATGAAAACATCTAAGAAAAATTATAATGAAAAGTGATAAAAAATAAATTACAGAAATAAAATGCAGAAATGCAGATATCCTAGTGTTACGAAACAGAGACAATAGGTTAAAGAAATGTAAGTAGCGTGGACAAAACAGAATTTGTCTGAGCTGAAATATTTTGAGGGAATGTTGCTCAAGATATTCAAGAGCATTCTAGGATGGATTTGATTAGCAAACTTTTCCATTTTATTGCTTCTAGAAATTGTACCAATATAGGAACTCAATTTCCAGACAGAATGAGGGAAATAACCGTTCCTGTTAGTGGTAGCATTCATACATTCATTAGCGTGAGAGCTGGCAGATTTGTTTCCCAAATGTTTAACAAAGTCACACAAAGTGATACTATTGTGAATGTGATTTTGATTTGCAGCAAGGACATTACAAAAAAGAGTTGATGAAACACCCTTGGAATGAATGCACATAAGATAGAATGGTGGAACAATCTCCGAGTAACTATGGTAACTAGTTACTGAAAATAGTTGGGCTGAAAAACTTATGAACATGAAGGTCTAGAATGTATGTCATTTGTAAATAGATTACTATTTCTAAAACTTGAATATCAAGCAAAGAGACTTCAGTAAAAATGGTTTCCAAAGGAATAACCACCTCACTGAAAGTTAATAGTGCAAATGAAAAGCCTAAAAGGGCTTTAAAATGGTATGAGGTCAGAAGAGATAGGTACAACTTACACCTATGAAATGTGAAGGGAGAAAGTCAGAACTTCCATAAATCAATTTGAACTAAATGATGGAAAGGACAATAAATAAAAGATTTTTTTTCTTTTAATAGGCAAAATGTGGGACTACATTGCAGTGAAAATGAGACAGAGATTAAATGTAGTCTAGAAAAAAAAATCCTTTTCTTTTTCAATTTTCAGTAAGGGCGTGTGGCAGATTAACATTCTGAATGGCAAATAAACACCAGCCATTCAGAGTATGTACAAAAACAATCATGTGCAGGAGGGTGAAGGTCAGACAGTTCAATACAACCTAACTGGGAACCTCACAGTATACAGCTCCAAATTCTAAAATATCTCGATACCTTGGTGTCCTGTTTTGAAATCATAAATTTGTGATGTATTTCATCTTTTGATGCCAGTCTTAAAAGAGACAGATTCATTACTTGCATTTAGAAGGCAGAACGGGTGATCCAAGAAACTATTTACTAGTCAAACATCTGCAGCAGGCAAAGTTCTCAAATGTTTTGAATGAAATGCTGAAGGGAAAACAGAAAATGTGGCAAAGCATAAGCTTTATTTAAATATAAATTAACTACTTTTCTAGGTACAACTACATATATGATAATCTACAGGAAGTCTGCCTAGGATTCAGCACGACTAAGTACACAAGGTAGAGAAGAAAGATCTTAGTAAGTGAGCTGACTGCTTTAGAGATGCAAGTGTATGGAGTCCCCAAGGGTTCTGTCTGAGATCGTATTTTCACATAGTATTTACATTAACAGCATTTCCACAAAACCCAGAAACTATATTAATATAAACTGACTGAAATATAATGCAGAAGATCAGTAGAAGATCAGAGAATCTTGGGAAGAACTGGATAATTTTAATGACAGAGAAACCAGCATGGGATGAATGCTAACAGGATGAAGTGGAAAATCATGCTCTCAGAAATAACATCTGCTATAAGCTGAAGATTCATTGGTTGAAAATGACTGAGGAGAGAAAAAGCCTGTGTGGGGCTGCTCACAGGATGGCTAACAGCCCCATCTGTGGCAAAACCAAGGGGTAAAGAAAGCAAGTATGATAGTAGGATGGAACACGACAAGCCTTTCAATTGAAAACAGACCGCTCAACCAAGCCTCAGTAAAAACCTGGGAGTACTTTATGTATTAACACCTCCCATCTTCCAGCAAGATTAGTGCGAGCACAGAGAAAGGCTATGAGAATAATCAGGGAAATGGAAGATCTATCACATGAGAGGAAATGAAGAAACTTTGCTTGTCTAGCTGAGAAAAACAGAGAGAAGACACTATTGTTGTTAGATCATTGCCAGTCCAGTATTCATTAGAAAGACCTTGTTATACAGTAAAAAGAGTTTCTCTTCTATTAGGTTGCTGTTGTAACAAAAAAAATATTTTATTCAGAGCATTTCCACTCATTTTTTTATTAAATGCTTTCATTATCATATAACCATGATAAAAGTAGACAAGAAGGAGTAGCAACATGCCTGGCTTTTTGCTGCTGTCACTGTACATAGATCAGGTCCAAGAGCCAAAACATGCACCCAGAGTGTACAATAAGCAGTTTGTTCGGGAACTGACTTGTTCTTCCCAGGCACAGAACATGCCTGATGCAAGAATACATTTTTGCAAACAATGAGAAGAAATTTAGCACAATATTAGAAAATAATGCTTAAGGCAATATACAGTCTACTGATCACAGCCAAGAGCAGTTGTGAACTTTTCATAGCGTTACAAATATTATACCAGAAGTGATCCTATATAAATACTGTGAACTACAAAAAAGACGTACATAGTAACTTAGCTTGCTTACAACACAGACAGACAGACAGGTTGAGCTACCTGAAGTTAAGAAGTCACATTTTTACATTCTATTCTAAATACAGTTTATGGGAATTGCAACTCAGGAAATGTTTGATTCAGAGGGTAACCAAGGCCATACGATTTACTCCAGCAAGCTATGAAATAGCAATGAACCCCAGGCAGGGAACTTTGCTGTAAGACATCTGATAATACTTTCAGAAGTTACTTTCACTAATTCAGATATTTACAATCCACAGATGTCTAATTTCTCTAGGATTATTTGCTGAAATATTAAAAAAGTTTTCTACTTACAATGAATATGAATCATAGGGGGCTTCCCACTTGATGTCATGTAAATGTGTTAGCTAAAATGCTTTTAGGACAGAAGTATTGTAATATTGAAAAATATAATGGTAATTGTCATTCCTGAAATACCATGGATGTGCATTCTGGGCATTGCAGATCTATTAAAGATTAATACAACACTGAAGATTTTACTACTGTTACGATGGATTCAGATGAAAAGGAAAACAATTATTTCTAACTAATTTGCATGAAGCTAAACTTACCACAAAGTTTTCCATCCTCTTCATATTGTAACACACTGTGCCAAAAGAATAATTGGAGGTCTGAAAAAAAAAAATCTTCCTAATACAGAGACTTAAAGAGATCAATCTCTTAAGCTCTATCAAAGAGAAGTGTAAAATGTGATACGATCGGTGTCTATAAGCATATACACAAGGAGATTTCTGATAGCTCTTTAATCTAGCAAAGGCATTCCAAGATGAAAAGGCTCGACGCTGATGACCTATTCAGACTGCAATTAGTGCAGACTTTTAATCATGGGAGTAAACTGGCACAACTTACCAGAAGATGTAAAAGATTTTTTTGTTGCTTCAGTGTTTTACTCGAGGTTGGCTGTCACTGGAAGGAACATTCATTAGCTCAACTAGAGAGAACAGTCTTTAGGTAATTCTTAGGTGAAATTCTTGGACTTAAGATTTTCATGGGAGGTTATTGGTACTGTTTTCTATAGAACAAAATATTAAGTAGGTGATCCTAACTCAAATGTAATTTCATTATGAAAATTAAAATACATTTATCTGAATATACTAGCATATGTAGGTCTTATTTAAAACTGCATCACCAGATAAAACCCCACATGTAGAAGGATGTCTATTTTATGGAAATAAGCCTTTCTAAAAATTAAAACCATTTTTGTGTCCTTTTCCATAGAGAATTTCATTTCTGCATGAGTCAAAGGAGAGAAGCCTCATTATATATTGCCTGAAACAGTTTAAAGGTAAAAAAGAACACCAGAAAATATGGTTTGTTTGGAATTTTCACAGCCAGGAAAGAAATGTTTTAGCTCTTAGGATGCTGTGAATTTTCCTATTTTTGTAGTTTGAAATTTCCTTCCAGGCTTAATAAACCAAAAGATGCTACAGACATGTCAACTCTCACTGGTATATTGACAGATTATGCTTAGTCTCAGTGGGCAATACCATCTACATTTCATATCAAAGACAGAACTACAGGCTTATCTGTTCATTTAAGAAATGCAGCTGGCTGAATCTGCTCAGAGATTTCGGATGGCTGAATAAATCCTGGAAATGATGGCTCAGTGAGCAGGGTCTCAGTGAGATGGTCAGTACAGCCTAGTAAAATTCATAGCTATGAGCAATTTTAAAAATACACAACTCTAATGATATCTACTTAACCATTACTTCTGCTTGTTTTATCTGTCTATACACTCGTTCTTTCTTCTCTGTCGTCAATCCTCAGTCTTGATTCCTGTGCCAAGGGGTGTGAGGCTGAGAGGGCCTCACAGCCCTAGGCAGACTGCAGCCATGTTCCTGTCTCCCTGGTAGAACAGAGCACTGGGCAGGGGTGGCACCCAACAGCTCAGCCTGAGACTTTCTCTCAAACAAATTAATTAAACTGCAAAACAATCCACTAGCTTCTGCTCCAGCCTTCACACGCACCTGCTCTTTGCTAAGATGACCAGCCTTCCATAGTCTCCTCAGGCTTATCTTTGCTTAGAGAAAAGGAGGACTTCTTAATACCATGTGTCCTGGGTTTGCACCCTGTGTAATCTCTAACAGCTTTCCTAACCATGTACTGCTTATGAATCATACAACCCTTGAATCAGTTACCAAGTGGCTATAACTCACATGCTCAGGAGGTAGACAGAAGTCATCAATACAATTACACTTTCCAGTAAAAAAACAAAAAACAAACAACAAACCACACAAAAAAAATTGTGATGCTAAAAGTGGTCACAAGGTTTTCACATCTGCATACTGGTTCCTGTTGCCAAAGGGATATTCACAAGCAGACTGAGGGGGTCTCTGTGTGACAGCTCCCATGGAGAGCACAGAAAACGCTCCACTTGGAGCAGGCTTATTTTGTTCCTTTTCAGTGTTACCCTTCTGAAGTATTCTAGGCATATTTCTACTTGCTGCACACAGCATTCAGATTATGTGTTGCTTTTCTGATGATTCATTGGGTCAGCCAATGCAGTAAATGTTTTAAGGGATTTTTTGCAGATTAGGCTGAACCTACCACAGTATTACCAGGTCAACAGTCTTTACCAATTACTTACAGTGCTAAACATTTACTGTAGCAAAGGCCTTGATTAAAGTGCTAATGAAAAGGCATCATCTCAGTGATTTGGAGCACAAAGTTCACTTTTGTGTGAGACTTTCCAATACATGACTCCATGAACTCAGCTGCCTGTGGAAGAGAAGTGCTTCCTGAGCAACTGCGCTGGAGTTGTATGAAAACCTCATATGCAAATGATCAAATCTAGATAGATGAATCTTGCATTTTTCTTTCAGCAGTTACATGGAGCAAAGTAGCTAAGATCTATAGGGAAGCAGCAGATTTGGTAAGTCCTTGTGATTGCCAGCATGTTCCATCCTTCCTCAGGGATCCTTCCAGTTGAGCGTGAATCTAACGACACCTGTTAGCTGTCGATAGACAGATGCTGGTCGTTAGGCACACACTAAACATTCAGACTGTAAACTACTCTTCTGCTGCTCCTGTTAGCGGCCTATGCACTATACTCTTGGGATCCAGGTAATGTATCTAAGACACAGTAAGAGGAGCGTAGCTGATCAGGAGCATTAACTGAGACAGTTGGGAAGATCTTCAGATCCCTGAGCATGGAGCCAGGAGAGAAATGGAGAAGAGAAAAGGCAGTAATGACCAGAGTTATTTACTTCTCTAATCCTACTTCTCTGTCTCCAATAAACTTGCCGAAACTGGGGCAAGCAAGAACCTTCTCAGACCACAGCACTCCTTTCTGTTCAAAATTCACATGCATAATGTCACCACACACATACTGTCACCTCAGTGTTCCTGCACTGCCAAGTGAGACAGGACCCCAACTGCACAGCAAAACACTTGGTGTCAGGAACTCAATATATGTCACTTTGGATAAGCTCCAGAGTGGACCCAGGAACTAATGTGTTCCAATTGCTTAATGGAGTTTCACGGGTGCTCCTGGAGTGCATATTCGAGTCTAGTTTTAACAAGAAAGGATGCGATTCCTGTGCTCTGACACCACTCAGTGATGTGAGGCAAAGTGCTGTTAATGACAACAACTGAGAGATTTACTTCAAAATTGCAAACGTAAATGTACTTGGTGGTAAAACCTGTATCTCAAGCTTTAAAATAGAAGTTATCTTATAGCAGAACCTGAGATTAAAAAAAACACACTAACAAACAAAAACACCAAAAAAAAAATCAAATAACAAGAAGAGGACATCGAGTTGGAGTAAAATGTAAACTGGCTCCACTTTCTTAAGTTAGTGTAGAAAATAAGGCTTTGCTTTGAAGGTGACTTGACAGATACTAAACAACTGATATGGACTTTCATTTAGAAAGGTACTTACACCACAGTGAAGGGTGTGCTAGAAAATCCTGCACTGTTCCAAAGAGTGAACACATTCCCCAGTTCTTTGGTCCAGGATCAGAATCAGTGAAGTAGGATGAGAGGTTGCTTCTGTATCCTTCTCAGACTGCAGAGCCACAAAGGTATGGCATAGATACAAGGAGCTTTAGCTGTCCTATGAGCAGATCTAATAATAATTGAGTAGGGCATTTATCACAGAAAACAGAATGGTAAAATAGTAATATATGATTAGTTCCAAATCAGGTTAGAGATAAAAATATCAAGCTAATTGGCTTGCCAGGCAATACTGAGTGGGAAGACCTTACAGGATTTCTGGAGCCTTGGTTTCCTGTGACTCTGTTGCTTGACAAACTAAAGCTGATTTATATGAAAAACGGCCTTCAAGAACCTCATAGGAAGGAATACAAAGAAATTCCTCAAGGCAAAAAATGGCATCTTTACTACTACAGAGACTAAATCATTCACATGGCTAAAAAGTGCAATTTATTTAAGAATGACTGTTTGTGTTTCCAGATTAGCAAATTACAGAAGAAATTTCAGTATGAAGTTCCTATGAAAAGGCAGTTTTCAGAGGTTGTGGTTCTGCTCTCTCGATGTTACTCCTGTTGTAAAACCTGAAGTTAAAAAACCCCAACATATATCAAATACTGAAGTTGTTTAATTGCATTTCAAAATACATGCACAAGATGTATGTAGCTGACTAGCAAAATGACTTGATATTTAACCTCCACAGCTTTAAAGAAGCCCACAATTTGTTTCAAAGGCAATTTCTATTTTTTTCTTGTTATTCCAGTTCTAGCTTTACCATTACTTGCAACCTGCATTGGCAAGACATCCTCCAACAGAGATTTTCAGAAAGACTCTTTTCACTTCTGATCTATTCAGAGCCTAGTTACATATATCAAAGGGATTCCTCATCCCCCAACTTTCCAAGAACTTGAGAAAACAAACCCCTAGAATTTTCTGAGACAGACTGTATGACTCGCCACCAGCAGCTGAGCATTTTTAGTGCTTGCACAGCAAACAAGCTTTTCAGAAAACCTGGTATGTGACTACACAGGACCGATCGAAGACTGTTCAGAATTGAGGCATATCTGTTCTGTTATCTGAGGCTGTTGTAAGAATTAATTTAATTAAATGGCAATAGCAGTGTATAAATGAGATGTGAATCACATTTTTGGGAGTAGCTAAATGGGAACCTAAGTTCCCAATATGGAGATGGGTAGAAGAAAACATAAGTTTTACTAATTTAGATACAATACTGAGTTCAGCCTGATTAAAAAAGTTTTAGAGATAAAGTTGCATCTTAAAAGTCTTTTTAAGTAATGTCTAAATCTCATTATAAATCAAGGGAATTATAGGAACATGTAGCTGTTTAAATATCTTGTCATTAATTCAGATCAGGCTATCTGAAATATTTTAAAAATATACTAAGCATATGGTATATACTTCAGCTCCTTTTGGCTCTCAGCAGATAGGAGTTGCTGTTGTTCCAGGCACAATGCACGCGCAGGCACACGCGCGCACACGCACAGTTCCTAGCGCAAGGCAATTAAAATCTAAACAGACAAGCTTGAGATAGTGCTGGGATCCGTACGCAAAATATAGTGATGAAAAATAACACACCGATTCCATCGTATGTAAGGGTTCATTTGAGTAAGAAATGACTAAATGGAAAGAACAGCAAAAGGGACTTGGGAGGCTGATGGATGTGGGTGAAGGATACTATAAAGAATAGGTATATTTGAGCCACTGTAGTTGCTGATACCACCCAGGAAAAAATACCAGCCCAGAGCTATAATTAGAAGCAGTGTGATGACGGAGGGACACCAGGAAAGCATAGGATGCAAGATATGGAGAGTTGCTCCAAGGTGTTAAAAACCCTCACTGTAGCTTAGGCAATAGAGAGGCTGAGAAGGGAGCAAAAAGAGCTACTATGATATAAACATTACCTGAGGAGAATTGAAGGGATAAAACCAGAAAGCTTGTGACATGAGTCGTCATACTGTCCCAGTGAGCCAGAGCAATCCGTCTGCTGTGTGCACGTGTATTTGGATATGGGGGAATAACAATAATAAAAAAACCCCAGAACACCTATGGTTTCGTGAATGGGTATTAACACTTTAGCCCGCACAAACCCGGAGTCCAGTGACACACACACAGAGTGGTTTTGAAAGTTTCATAAGCAAATATGGCAAGTTTTTGGACGATAAATTTTGGCCGCATACCTAGAGAACATCATTAAAATTCCACAGAACTATTTATGAAAAAATGAATGAAACAAAGCAGTCTTATTCCATCACTATAAATGTGTGTATGAGGCAGGACTGCAGGACTTCCCTCTTTTGTTTTCTCTTTCAGCAGCTGTGGTCAGAGGTTTCGCTGCATTGTGTACGTCTAGACCCCAACCAACTGCTCTTTTGAAGAGCCAGCTACCATGTGATTCAAATTACCAATGTAAGATTAACAGGCTGCTGCAATAAAAAGAAAACCAAAACATGTCATTAGTGGCTTTTCACTGATCTAATTTAATCAATTTGCAGCTTCAGAAGAATTGAATATAAACTCAGGGACACTGCCAGAAAGACTGAGCTATGTACAGCATTTGGAAACAAAAGGTCCATCATCTTCCCCCCATTATGTACTAATGCTTTGATATCCACGTTGAGGATTAAAACTCCCTAAATCTCCCCAGGTAACCACACTCTGCACCCATCATGCTTATTTGTTAACACTTAGTAAAATTACTGATGGTTTTTTGTCCACATTTAGGAACTCCTCTTAAACAATAACCACTTCAGCCACTTTGCATTTGAACAGCACTGTTATCCAAGTGAATCAAAGTCTGAAGAGGTGAGTTCTCACTTGCCTGAGCTCCCATGTACGTGCAAATACGATGAACTCCAGTGCCAAAAAGCAATCAGGTTGACAGATCTGTTTCTGATAGGCCCTGCAGTGGTAGCTGTACTGTGAGAAGGTGCAGAAGGAGGAGTTGAATGCCTCTTGGTGCACGAAGTTAGAGAGATTTAAGAGTTGGAGATCCCAAAGTCAGTCTTTGAAGACTGTCCCGAACACTGTTAACTGCCAGATGCTCTGGTTTACAAACAGGGGCTACACAAACTTCAAAAGAGCACTATTTTCAAGAGGCAGCACAGGACTCAATTTGATGTGCGTACAACAAGGGTTTTGATCCAAGAAGTTTCACAAGATTTTAGGTTTGAAAATAGCCACGGTACGTAAACAAGGACACAAGGTCTTCAACCTTGGGAAATTTCAAAGGTATGAGCACGTTGGTTCTTTCTGTTTTTTCCTCATCTTGCTGTTTGTTGAGAAATAACAGAAATGCTTCGCAACTGGCACCTTTTGCATGCGTTTGCCTGGAGTATGCATTTCTGGGTGAATATATTTTTTAAACTTTCACTCCACATACACTGGCAAAGCAAGAAAATATTCAAAGAAACATAAAGGAAATGGAAAAAAAAAATCTACAGATTGTCATTCTCTTGGGAAAGAAAAGGTCACCTTGCTATTAATTACGATTATTCCCAATGTTGTTTTAGTTTTTGTAACTGCCTATACAGCATGACAGGTCCAATCTGTGGGGCACTTCCCTTGAATCATTTAAGTTGTTATTCACACATCTTGATTCTCCTGCCCCGATAGATCCTTTCCATATGGAAATATGTAAAAACAACATCATTGCATTTCTAAACAAGAACTTCTCCAGCATATCCAATTCTGGTCCTACCAAGGTCTCAGCACATTTCCTGCTCATCAGTTTCCTTCAGACAGCAGCAGCACATACCTTTTTGGTGTAAATTAGTTCAGCTTCACTCAAATAATTACCAGCAGAGAATCTGGCCTAATATATTCAATAGATAAATTGTTTTCTACCAGACTACAGTATCTTCAAAGCTATAATTTATCTGCATATTCCACAGTATAAGAGTCTCGTTATATTGAGACTGAAATGAAATTAAGCTTACTTAGGTCTAAGACACTTTTTATCAAAGAATCCCATTTGCAACCACACACACAACACCCCAAAACCACACAAACATCCAAATCTCCCTTGCTGTACAGAATATTAAAGACTTACTGAAGAATTCATGTGGCACGTGTGGGATAATGTTCTGCTTCATTGTACAACTGAAGTGATTGAAAGAGGAAACAAAACCAGAAGATCAGAATTTTAGAACTGTTAGAAAAGTACCTTATTTATTTACTCAAGAGACAATACTTTTGGAAATAACACATGGAAAATAATCAATCCATACTGAACAAACAGATGCAACTACGTCTTTCAACAGATATTACTGAACTTTCTCTATGTAATATTTCTTCTCCTGCCATTTTTGTGTAATGTGAAAACAGTTTTGCATACAAACCACTCTGTTCATTAAAGCAATTTAATTATAGATAAAAATCATACAGCTGGCACTATCATGTGTTAAGTACAGCCACCTGCCTGTACTAAAATCTTCTTGTATGCCACACTGACCATCATTCTCAACAACTTGTCTAGCTTCTGTTTCTATACAAAAATAAATAAAAAAAAAAAATACAGCCAGCATCAGCCCCCAGCACTCCTGGCCCCAAATTTGAGTGCCATGCCTTCCCATGCTTTCAGAAGTGGCCCACTGTGCATCAGGCAGCCAGTGGGTGTACGTTGGCTGCACACGTTCTCAAGAGACATGATGAAACACAGACCATGCTCAACTGTATGCACACTATAGTCTTGTTGTTACCTTACAACAATGGATTGGAAAGTTAAAAACAGGATTATTCAACTAAAATGAGAATTTGCAGTGACAGAAACATAACAGACACTTTCCTCTTAGGGAAAAATCTGGGACTTCGATCAGCACAAGAACAGAAGGAGAAGAGGCAGTCTTCTAGCACAGATAAAACAAAATGGTGCCAGCAGCATGTCCTCAGACACAAATATGACTGAAGGAGATGACGACAGCTTGGTAGCCAGAACTGTGAAAGATAATACACACAATCTTACCCTAGTAATGGAGGGGGGGGAAGTTTCAGGGTTTCTAATCCTCTCCAAAAGAAAACTGTTGTACGCAAAATTCAAGTAGAAACATGAAAACAATAATGAAGGAAATGTTGTGCAGTTTAGAGTATCACACAAATACGGCAGGTATGTGAAGATAAATTTCTGCCATTGCTAAAAGAGCTACAAGAGTTTAAAGTTTCACCAGAACATGCCAAAAGGCCTCAGAGAAAATACTTGGAATTATGCATTCCTTTCGGCACTGAACTGTCTTTTCAGATTCTGTGTTGGTTTAGTTTTTAACTTTATAGTACATGGTAGAACGAGCAGGTTCAAAGCTGCAAAGGCACATCATCCAATCAGCCATAAGGCTATCATGATCTGGAATCATAATCAGACAGGCAGACAAAGCTATTCTGGCTGCTGAAATAAATAAACAAGACTCCACTGCGAACAAGTGCAAGAAACGCTGATATTTCTGCATAACAAAACCAAGACGCTTGGGCCTCTGCCCTAGAAAAGATCACAAAGAGCATGGTGCACAGACACAGCTCCAGTTCTGCAGCTGTTATCAGGGATTTTTAACAGAAGAACATAAGATCTTTATGACACTAGTCAAAGGCTTACTCTAAAACTGCTTAAAGCACTGGCACAGAAAGACATTTTCTAAACATATATTACTGGAGAGAAATGCTTGCATATCACCATATGGATTTGTAGGAGACATATAGATATATTTTTTGCTGTTGGCTTGTAAATGACAATAAACTAAGAGCATGCATAATCACCTTTCGTTACAGCTTCTGTATTGAAGGTAAGTTTTAGGTTTGTCTTTAGCTCAAGAGAGGGATTAATTTTTACTTGTAAAATTCTGCCCAAAGCTGGTAAATGAAATTTGAGAATAATGTTTAGGGATACGTTTGTTTGGTTTAGATGAATTCAGCACTCAGTAATTAATTGTTTATAGATTATATATTTTCCCCTAGCAGACTAGAATCTTCATCTGTAGCTACCCTTAAGGCTTCATCACTTTTTGATACAGTCAACGTGGTTACACTGAGTCTAAGATCTGTTCTCGGCATATGAGAATGAAAACACTCTTGCTCCTAAAGAAGCAGCAGCAAAAATTTCAGGGAAAGAGAGGGACAGGGTCCTACATACCTTTCCAAAGAATTATGTTTTTAGAGAATCGTCCACTCTAAGTAGCAACCACTTTCGCTGTCAAACCTCTTTTATGTTCTAGCCTCAAGGAATAACTTTTTATTCAAAACAAACAGATCCAAAACTTCTCTTAGCAAATCAAACAACTAGAACCCCAGGAGGCTCTCCTTTTGCACCTCCTTCTAACCAGAAAAAGGGAGAGGAACTGGTAGGAGGACAACGCGGTATCTCTGCCTCTCAAATGCTGCTGAATCCTGCGATAGGCAGCCAGCTCTTCCTTTTTCGGTTTTGTCCTGTCACATTTCAATTCAGCAAGAACATCATCAGCAAGATCAATATTGCTGGCATATTTTAGTCTCCCCAAAAGCAACGTATTTTCCACAGTTTTGATTTCAAATTTGAATGAATTAAAGTAAGTTATAATCTTTCTAATAGCAGCACACGTGGCGATGGTGCTGTAGGAGCTGTGGGTCATTATATACCCACTTTGTTAGCTGAAGAAATTCATTTAGACTATTATGCTGAGTAGTGCAATACTAACACAAGGAGAGATTTAAACAGTACAAGAAAAAAGCTTCAGTTTTCAATTTCATAGACATTAAATAGATTCTGTTTCCTTCTACGACCCACTGAGGTTTCTGCTGCAAATGTGCAAAAGCAGAACTAATACTATTCGCTAAAGCTGTGCTGACACTTAACATCAGGAGGCTCAGTTTTCAGTTTTTTATAAATTTGCCAAACTTTATTCATTTAACATGAACATTTTGATGTTGAACATCACCTGCAGGGTAATTTGGGTTTCTCCCCCTTATAAACAGATGGTTTAGCCGGCTCTAACTACAAAGTTAGAGTAGGGAAAATACATCATTTTGCTAGCATAAAAAATAAGCTCTGGCAGTTTTTGAAAAGCAACCGCCACAATTTCCATCAAACTTGCAGGGCTAGGCAATGACCATGCTGCTACTGAGATTCACATTCTAAGTCCATCCACTTTCTATAACTTCATCTTATGAGGAAAGGCGCCAGGAAGACAGACCTCACAGGCTTCACTGGGCTCCAAAGGAATAAGTTAAAATCCCTCCCTGTCAGTTTTCAAACAACATAGAGGCTCCAGAGCAAATGTAAACAAATGGTCTCATAGTCAAAATGGCTCTAAACTACAGCTGCAGTAATTTTTGGTGCACAAAGCTTCACATAAACCAGAAGTCAACAGAGCGGTCACTCACGTTACTCAAGGAATCTTCATGCATAAAAATTATCTTTTTGTTGCACTTTTCTGCAGGAATATTTTCATTTATTTTTGATAGATTAAATAGATCTTTCATTGAAAGAACTCTCCTTTTGTTTTTTCCATATCTTAAGCCAAATCAAACAAAATAACCCCGCAGGTATTCTTTATATTATTATTGTACTTCCTTCACAGTAAAATTTGAATCTAATCAAGTTCAAGCTGGGAAAGAGCTGCAAGTAAATTCCTCTGGAGTCTTGTCAAAAGAAAGGGAAGTCCCAACCACCCATTGTGACACAGGGCTGGAAGTGCCAGTCTGAACCAGGCTGAAGGTAGAACATCAACTGGGATATCACGAGATGGATGAGAAAGTTTGGTCTGCCGAGTGACTACCTGTGCAGTGCCAGCGCTGGTGGGTTGGAGAAAGCCCCAGTTGAGAACAACCATTGCACCAAGGCGGAGCTGGGGTAAACTGGGGTAAGTGGGGAGGAGCTGAAGTGAATCTGTCTAGGAAAACAACCTTCAAGTAAAGCAGCCTGGTCCTTAATACATCAAAACGGGCTCTTTTCCCAGGCTAGCAAGATTCTCAGACATGCTGAGAAAATGGGAAGAGCTGCCACTAAAAAGGCCTTTGGGTATCTCTATTTTAAACATCCGGAGTCAGAAGGAGAGATCAATTGTGCAACTAGATGCCAAGGTCTCATTAGTACTCAAAAGGGTCTTTGATGTCATATCACACTGACATAACGGCTGTTACACGTGGCAGAAGGCTTAACTACACCTCTGTGAAACAAAGGGGGAAAATGTCACTATTGTCGCCTCTTGCCTGATGCTGGGTACACTTTATTCTGAAAATAGCATGCAGCTAACTGGCAGGACTTGTCAGCACAGCTGAATTAGTCAGAAAACCTGCCAGGGAGGTGGGAAATCTCCAAGCATCTTAGCTTGCTCCAGGGCTTGTTCCACTGTGGCACAATTATAAATACACAACTGTAAAATCTGTGCTGCTGGTTCTGAAAACAATAGTTCAGGGTCTGTTTGCTTTATGAATTTCACTCAGCACTCCAATTAATGCTGACAGGAACCACATACATACTGAGGGAAGCACAGACTCATTTTTCTCCCAGGTAAAAGAATTTCATTCAGGAAGTCCATGCTTAAAGATAGAAGTTCTTCAAGCACACAAGTTTCACTTACTAGAGCTGCCTCTTTCAACTCACTGCTATTCTTCACTGTTTAGTGACAGCAATCAATTTAATATTGCATTATAGATAATTCATCTATAGATTAATAGATAGACAAAAATGCAAATCTCTATCAGAATACTCACAGAAAGGATAGGTAATTATATCTGAGAAGCCTATTATCTTGTCGGTGGTCCAGTCAGTTTTCTCAAAGGTGGCAATGTCAAGCCAATCAGTAATTCACAGCAAGAAATTCAAAGACCAAGAATCAAGTAATGGAAAAAGAGATTCAGCAGATAAGAACAAGGCTTGATTTAAGCTGGGCCTCTGAAACCTTTAATCACATATGCATAGTCTTTTTCTACATAAATTATTTTGCATATCATCTACATAATTTTTGCATAAAATGTAATGGTGTGGTAGCTCCCAGATTTTTATGTAATAAGGGGTCTTGGGGAACTGCTTAAAAGAGAAAGGGAGAGCACATGGAAATAACTGCAACGACAACAACAACAGGCACATGGACAGAATAAGCTGCTTAGATTATTAGACAATTCTAAGAAATTATGGTTACCGATCACAGGTATTCTTCTCACTACCACGGTCAAAAGTCTGGTATTGTAACACTACCAGCAGAACACACTCATATATCCTGTTCTTCACATTTCTGGAATTAAATATTTTCTGCTTCATCCTTCTCTGAGCAGCAGACTAGATGGACTCTAGTAGATCTTGAAGTCACGAGTACCGTTCCTGAAGCAAATGACACTTACAAAATGCAAAGGCTGTATGAAGGTAAAACGCATCTGGAATGACTCGACGACTTTGGAGGCTACCTATATTCCTTTTTTCTCTCCATAGGCCATCCAGAAGAAAAAGATGAAACACCTGAGTGACCGTTATGACCAGGCTGACTGGTTTAATGAGACATGAGATCACAAACGCTTTACTATATCTAATTAAGCCTCCACTGCCTGATTCCAGACAATAAAAGCAATGCTATCAAATCCGCATTTACCACTGGGGGTTAAAAATTCCTCTTTGAGAGTGTTTAATACCACAACAAATACATATACTGAGGGACTCAAACTTTATGCCTATCAACAGCTGTATCATTAATTCATTACTGTTAATTTGCACATAGCCTCACTTGAATTATTTCATTGTTTCAGTTAAGGAAAGTTATGACCTGAATGCCACAGCCTGTGCCTTTCTAAAACAGACAATTTAGAACCATATGAAAAATAACGGAATGATGAAAATGGAGAAGAGACCAGTATAAAGCTGTAAGCTGGTTTAAAAAAAAATAAAATGGCTAAAACCCTGACTGTTCTGAATGGGAAAATGTTGTGCATAAAGATGAACACTACTGGTGCTTCTCAGCTTTGCATTTGGGACCATTTTTATTTAGTATTTTAATTAATAGTGTTGGTAGAAAAAGTAGGAGAGCACTTGCGGGAGTTCCTGATGACATAAGGGAGGCACAGTCAGCATATGTAGGAATTTTATTTGTGGGTGATCTCACTTAAGATAATAATCAAAACATTAAAAAATTAATAAGACACAGCTAGTAGTAATAAAATAAAAATGTTACTATAAGCTTTAGCCTTACCTGTGGCCAGTGACAGAAGAAAAAATCTGTCTCTATCAGCAAATCTAAAGCTGATCCCAAGTCAGCTGTGTAACGTGGTCATGAACGTGGCAGTGCAATGCTGGCACTTAGAAAGGTCAAGAGGAGGCAGAGAAGTATCAATACCATCGGGTAGGTTACCTTCTTTAGAACTCTGGTAAGGAGGTTTTGCAAGGAATAATTTCCTGCACTAACGGCAGTTTGAGGGACTACTGTAGAAATACGAGGAATTGAAAAGCCTGTCTTTTGTAAGGAGAGTAGAAAGATTGGCTTGTCTAAAGAAAGGCTAAGAGGAGAAATGTTATTTGCTTTAACTACTTCAGGAGAATAAATACTCAGACAAGTGAGGAGGAAAGGAGAAAACAATGATCCAGGCTGAGTAACATCTGCATCACAAATCAATGGACAGAAACTGGCAGTAGTAAAGTGAAAGCTGGAATAAGATTCTGTTACAGTCTTCCAAGAGGAGTTTCAGGAACAACTTAAACTTCTGAGACTAAGCCTAATCCATTTGCCAAAGGGATTTGTACTGATATGATTACTTACGATAGAAATGCCTTGGACTCTTGACCTAGGCGGTCCCTCTCTATTTCCTTGGAGATTTAGCAGAGAGCGGATTTCCTCAGGGCTAGCACAGTATCAGTGCATGCTATCAGACGGAAGACGACGTGCTACTTCAAATCTGATGACACATGGCTGGAATTTAAATTATACACTACAGTTCTATAAGGCTCAAACTCCTTTCAAACGTCAGGCTGCAGTTTTTAAAATGGATTTGTGATAGCCTTGTCAGAAGTGGAATATTTCAAAATAACCGACTATTCAAAATTCTTCAATTTTTATCATAAGATTACTTCAATACCAGTTAGTTGGCAAGTCCAGTTAAGATTTTCTGGCATTTTGCTTTTCTCCTAAGCAGTGATTAGCAAGGTTACAGTCTATCTCATTAAATTCACTTACAGTTTTATCCAAATGCAGTGTTGGCCATGGTGTCCTCCTAATATAAAACATTGAGCTGATAAACATCAATTCACCCTAGAGCTGTTTGCATTTGAAGTAGGAATGAATATTTCACCGTCAAACCCTCTGGGGTTCTTCAGATTAAAGCTATATAAAATGTGATGTGTCTTATGATTAGTATATGGGGTGCAAAGTGTGAGATATGAGCCACTTGCACGTTCCCTGGTGTATCGAGTCATCTTTCTGCGTCTGGTATCAGGTGACTTACAAGGTTACTAATCCTCAATAGTTTGAGTTGAAGCTGATTTTTCATGGCGACTGTAAAAAGAAGAAATGATTTGTATCTTCTGAAATAAAGAAATTTATGAAAGAAAATTACACTAGTTAAACTCTACTTGTCATAGATGCCTGTAGTCTGAGGAACTGCACAGAGCAAACAAACCATTTTGCTGTACAGCTCTCAGCAGGATACATTAATGAACCAAAAAAAAAAAAAAAAAAAAAAAAAAAGCCACTTTCTTTATCTATAGCTTAGGAACTTTGCTGGTGTTGTATATTCACGTTCATTCAGATAATAAAGCCATTTCCAGAAGAGATAAAAAGTCAGATGATTACCAATGTCATCACAAAGATAAAAAACACATTTCTGAGCTTGAAAAACATAATCTCAAATGGAAATTTTGGAAAGAAAGAAAAACATGTGGTTTCCTACTAGGCATAGTTTACTTGTCCTAAGTTCTGAGCCTCCCAAGCATTAAAAAAAATAAAATTGTCTTTCTGTATTTTTATTGAAAAAGAGCAACACACACACACAAAAAGAAAAGCAAACAAACAAACAGAAACTCCATTCAAATCTCAAGCTACGGAAACATAATGAACAGGCATTTTTAATCTGTTTTCCCACCAAAACAACGAACCATGAAAACAGTACTCCTATCTCTTGTCTCTTCCTTTTCTTTCATCCATCACCTGTTGGTTGATTTGAGAAGTCACCCAGATCCTATAAACTCATAGAACAGGCAGGCAGAGGGGAAAACACTGCTGTACATGCCTTCTTAGCAACAAGTCCTGATAAACAGATAAACACCAGATGGAAGGAAAAATTATGTTTTGAACCTGCACTGTATTAAGATACCGTGGTCACTCAAGTGAGACATGAATGCATAGGAAGATAACATTCTATTAATCCCAGTGCTTACAGAACTACTTCTCCGATGTCTCGTTATAAACTAGTTTTTCAGCAGAGTATGTTCTCTCTATATAATCTCAGGCAATTGCAAAACTTCATATGCCACTGTGTAATGCACAGTGTAGCCACAATTTAATTCCTGCAGAAATAATTTACTGGTTTTACTCTGTCAACAGAAGATGCTAATAAAAGTACCCAATGGTACAGAGTTAAGACCTATCAGTTCTAACTGTAGAGTTAGATCTACATCCACACACCGTTTTTCGCATTTTTTGCCTTACAGTAGGAAAGACAGGATATATGCTGCATAATGGGGTTTTTTTCCTTGCCATATGGACTTCACTTAATAACACAGATTTTGGACCATAAGATGTATTAAAAAGTTCTCTCTCCCTTCTCTGATTTACAGAAATGGAGTTGTTTGCCTATCTGTAGGAGAAACAGATAGAAAAAGTTTACCAATATTTGATTTTTCTTTTTCCCTCTTTTTATGCCACTTCCAGGAACTACTCGGGAAAAACTGCATTTCATCAGAAACCTCTATTTCGGATTTGTGAAACTGCAATGAAACCAACATGAATAAAGGAATTCTGAATACCCCAAGCCCTTACTTTCCCTAGGTTAAGTCGAAAGAACTCTTAAGGTTTCAAGAGAAAATTACACCAGAGGGGACCTCTTTAGCCATAATTTTGATTTCTTATGAGAAAGAAAGGATAAGTAGATACTGACATAACCAGCTGATTTCAATAGGTAGTAGAATCATTAACTTTTAAGTAAAAATGTTACCTGCCGAACATAAAAAAAAATTATAAAAAAACCCAAAACCTAATTGCAAAAAGTCCATGTAGTGCACAGTGGGCAGAGTAAGGGCTGAAAATTTGTCGCTGGACACATGACTGAACTCTGAGTTAAAGTGCAGTTTAACTGGGCTTTTAGTCCTTAGGATCATGGTTTTTTTGAGAGTCCTTCGCAGCAGGGACAGGAAAATTGGCAGTTCTGCAGGATCCGAGTTCATCATAACCATACAACAACAGCTGCAGGAAACGTCCCCGTCTAAGGGGAATGTCCCCATTAAGCAAAGCTTCTGGAAAGGCTCATCAGCGAGTTAAGAATTGCGGCTGTGTACAGCTTTAGCATATTTTCCAACAGTTTTCACTGAATATTGTCACCGCCACACAGCTATCTCTTCCTGTGCTGAATCAGCGCTTCCAGAACAGACGGTGTTTCGGAAAAGCCATCTGGCAAAGGTCCTGGTCAGAGGTGCTGCTTTTTGAATGGACACAAAAAGAATTTATGTAGGGAGGAAAGAAAAAAGAATACAGGTCAGAAAAAAAAAAAAAAAAAAGGCAGGAAAGAGATGAAAGTGCCACCTGAATCATAAAATGGAAGGTCAGTAACAGATTTCTAGTCTTGGTCTGCACACCAAACTTCCTCCAAGGCAAATCACTTAATTCTTCTAATTTCGTTTTCCTTATTGGTATACAACTTGCCTAATAGGAACTCTATATAAACAATCCACTTTTCCTCAAAGTACTTTGAAGCAACAAAATGCTTATTAATGAAGATGAGGCAGAGATATACCAAAGCAGAACAGAAAAGAGCAAGAGAAGAGAAATTTAGAAGACTAATTAGAATGATGTGGAAAAGATTTTGAGACTCTTCGAGCCATGGTGCAGCAATAAGAGAAAAAACAAATAAAATAGATTCAGGAAAATGTACCAGCAAAATCCTTCCGGCCAAAACTGTCTACAAGAAATGTCCACCAAGAGGTTTGTAGGTAACCTACTTGTGACCTTTGAGTCTTTATTATTCAAGATAGAGGGTTACTCTTCTAATCCTAATTCATTTTCAGGAACAGCAGATTAACAAGAAGGGATCACTATCAAGCTGAATCTTCCAGATAATAATCTCCTAGCTCTAAATAATCACTGAAAGAGGAGCAGAAAAGGAACCATAATCTTCTCCTTTTCATGCTGTTGGTGGGGAATATGCAGAAAGCTAACAGAGAAAGGTGCTAGATTGTTGTATTTTCTTAACAATTGGAGTTTTATCCCAAAATAAAACCGGTCAAATGGAAAACTAATCTTATTTATTTCACCCTGCAGTGTTATCTACATATAGAATTATTCAAGATAAGGGGAAAATTATTGGTTGTCTATCTAGCAAGTTAAATCAGATTAAAATACTGTCTGAATTTTAAGCAGAACTGTTCCTACACATACTTACTGCAGGGGAATTTAATTTACTTAGAGAGAATTAAGCTAAAATAACACGGCTTTCTGAATTCTCAGTAAAAGCGTCCCCAAATTAAGTTGTGCTGTGTCTTATGACTACTTTTCAAATTTCCTTAGGCCCCAAAAGTCACCTTCTTTTGCCAAACACTGAACACACAACGCTCACCTGCTGTGGCTGCTTATACAGCTGTGAACTCAGTTCCTGTCAACTCCCGTATAGGTACAGCAAGTATTCAAGTCTCCAAATTTAAATATATGTACATATGTATGCATACATACAAACACACAGTTTCCTATATTTTATGGAGGAAAAAATACAACACAACCTAAAATCCGCACTCCTCAATTCTTAGAAAATTAAAATTTAAATCACAGAACATGGCAAATATTTTACCTTCCAACATCAGAGGAAGCTAAAAAGAGATCTTAAGAGGAACAATACTGCCCAAGTTAGTCATAGAAACATCTGAAAACTGTGACAAATAACACGAAAACATACATCAGTACAAGTTTTCTTTCCTGTCAGTAGGAACACAATCTACCAGACTGGAATGCATCTCTCCATTTGATTCCCTGGTTAAACAAGCTTGAGAAAGAGGAACTGGCAATATCTTCCGCTTCTAGGTGATGCCATAAGGTCGCTGCTCGGTGTTCGTATGCAGATAAATCTTCTCTCTCTGACACAGAGGGAGAAGAGTGAACAAAGCAGTCAGGAGCCTTCCAACTTCACATATCTACAAGACAAATTCAGCAGATCTTATTTGCTCCTTCAGATTTATTAGCTATCATTTATAAGATTTATGCACTACCACTGCCTGGCCCGTGATGTTTTATACGCGGCTGGTCATCGCTGCACAGCCTGTAACACAGAACATCAGTCTATTAACAGGCCAGGGAAGAAAAGTCATTCTATTCAGAGAGAACGACAGAGGCATGACAGACTGTGGCATAAGGACTAACATTAAAATATTACTTCCATCAGTAATTTTACGCCCAAATCAAGTGAAACCTAAGATGAAAATAAAATGAAAACCACAATAAATAAAATGGCAAAAAAGTAATTTTGAGCTTGAATACAACTGCACTCTAAAAACATCAATGCCTTATGTATGAATCAAAAGCAAGTGACTGACGTAGGAGTTCGTCCTTGCAAATAACAATGAAATCCTGTCTCCGACACCACCACTGACAACGTGCCTGCTGCTTCCCCTCAACGCTTACTGGCAGTGTCAGCATCTCCCCACCTCCTTCAACCTCCTAAGAGCGTGTTTCCAACCCATTAGCTGTGGAGTACAGATATATACCCTCTTCCTGGGAATGACAGGCTGGTGCTACACATGCCACACTAGACGACAGGGTTTGTTGAGTTCGAGGTGGTGCGTGCCTCCCTGCCACAAACTGTTCTGCTCTACTTTTCAGAGACCAGCCCTGAAACGTTTGCTGGGTTGTCATTTTCCCAAGGTCAATGTTCAGAACTGAACGTTGCCTTTATTTTTTCCTGATGCACATCTTGGAGATGCATTACATATAAATATTATTCGCTGAATGAAAGTCACCGTGATATCCAATCCAAACAACCAGCTAGCCAGTCAGTTTAGGACTTTTTTTCTTTTGTTCCTTCTAACATCTGAGGATGGTACCTTGCCCTACTTTTACAATCTCCTTCTAAGATTGATTTATGGTATCAATTTTCTCCCATCTGCATATCCATGAAACTTTGGGACCCTGCAGCAGAGCATAAGCTTATTCTAAAAATAAGAAGGTTTCATAAAAATTTGAAGCCGTATAAGAACACCCATGGTGAGCTATGAGTACATTACACAAAGCACAATAGGACCCTATGGAACACAGCAGCCCTGAAGTATTCTAGGCACATTTTTATCCTTAGCAAGCAGATAAAAGATGACTCTTGGCTTTTAAATCTCTAAAGGATGAAAAGAAATTCACCTTGGATTAGGGTAAATACCGTATATTTAAAGAGATAGACAAAGTGACTCTCTATGGGAGTCAGTTTTCTCACGAACTTATTCTAATTTTTCTGTGAGTTCCTGTCAAATTAATGATTCTTGACTGCTTTAAGCATTTGCACTGTTAACTTACTGGATTAGTAAGGAATTTAGAACTTCCTTTTGGGAAACCAGAAAAAAAGATCACCCACCAGCATCTACATGGAGGCCTTATGGGATTTGTATTTTGTTTTGGGTTTCTGAAGCATGTGCTATGGGTAAAGCATACATAATTATCCAGACAGACTTTTAAACAACATATCAAATATCTAGGTACTGAACATAAAAGTTAACAGAAACCTGATAATCTAAAATCTACTAATATCACTTACTTTGTCAGTGGAAACGGATTGCAACTCCATCTATGGGTTTGTCTATAAGGGAAAAAGTTATTTAAAATATAAGTGCATTCCCTGCAGTGCAAAATGAAAGCAACCCAAACCTACTACTCCTGCAGCTGTCACCCACTACAAGGTAGTTTTAAATGCCATTGCAGAGAGCTCATGACACAGGTCCTGTGGCACCAACACCATGACTACACATGCCCAGGTTGGATGTGGAGATCAGACACCTTTTACACCAGGAACAAGTTTTATGAGGTGCTGTGAAAATCTCCTGTAGGGCTAATACAGACAGAAGGAAGCTGTTTACAACAGCTCTGGTTTATAGCTAAGCAAAGAACTTCCCAGTGAAGCTGTCGAGTTTGCTTCTTTCACAAGTACTAAATTCATATGGATTAAATAATAATAGATTTAAAAAAAAACCCAAAAACCAGGAAGAATGTTTCTGGACTTTCAAAATTACAGGGGACTGATGAAACCCTTCAGAGGGACGCCTATGTGTCAGCACAGCACGCACAAGCTAATGATTAAAAAAATTCCAGGAATAAACACCATTAAAAAGTTCCCTATTCTCAGAAAGTTCATCAATGTAGTTTTAAGTTTACGGCTGGGCACGGCAGAGGTTAAGTAAGCATCTACCATGAAAGAAATGCAAAGCCTGGAAGAAGGTTGGTTTGGTTTCCATGTACTGTGTGTTGTTACTAGCTAATGAAGAGTACAAAACTCAGCTATTTGCAGAGAAGAATTTCTTTGCAGTACAAAGAATTCAAGAACAGTGATAACCTTAGAAAAATTGTGTTGGACACTATTTTAACAGTAAGAAGTATGATTTTACCTTTTGCCATCTCCATGCAGAACTCTCACTGAACTTCTGAGGGAAGGCAAACTACTGTAAATATCATAGTTGTGATCTCATTGCACCCTTTTCCTCCCTTTTTTGTTTGGTGTGTTTTTGTGTTTTTTTTTGAACTTGGACCTAAACATGCATCTTGGTTAAATCCACAGGAACACAGGAAAGAGTAAAGACAGCCTGCTTGGCTAAGCTTGCATAGAGAATAATTTCTTCAGCTTTCAGTCTAGTCTCTCCTAATATTGCCCCTAACTTAAGGAAGAAAAAAAGAAGTCTGAGAATTGCTGCAACAACTCTGGCAGTTTGCTTCCTCTGCAGCTAAAATGGAAAAGTTCTGTTAACTTTCTTTCCTGCGTACCTAGAACACAGTCTTTGATTTCTCCTGTAAAAAGCTAATTTATGATTATTGGAAACCTTTGATGAACTAGTAAGTCAAACACTTTTACAAACAAAACTTTTATGTAAGGAGGCAGACAGCTAGAGCATAACCGTAGGTCCCTGTCATCATCTTTATGGCAACAGTAAATCACATTACATTACAGATACTAGACATTGACATCCCCTTGGCTTGAAATCTGTTTTTTTTGTAATTTAGTGTCAGCTTAAACTTTATAGTGAAGGCATAACTTCAGACAAATGAAAGGGATAAATGATCCGAATCAGTACTCTGGGTTCACTTACCTGTACACCACTGTCTCAAGAGAGCTCAATCCACACATTTCTACATACTCTAATGCTCTGGGTAGACTCGGATGGTATTCCAGTTTTTACTAAAGAACCCAATTCCTTTCTCAACAACTTATCTCTTCAGATGTGCTGCTGTTAACGTCATTACAGCTAACATTTCCTTGTCAGTTTGGTCAGAAGGATCAGCTGCAAGAAGAGAAGGGAGCATTCGCATCAGTCTTGGCAGCCTAATCATAGAGGCTCAGCTCAGGTGGGTTAACATCAGAGATGATCCCATTTGCAAATCTGTGGGATCATGGTGTCTGGATCCTTCAAGTTTCCTTCCTTTCTTCCTGTGTCTTTTTATTCATTCCAAATTAGTCCTCCATTTTTTTTCCTTTCAATTATTTAAGAAAGCCAATCCTTTTGATCTGCTCTGCAAACCTTCTGTATGTGCTCATCCTTCCTAGTTTTGTAGCCTCCAGGGAACAACAAAAGGGCACAGTGAGAAAAACACTTCAGTACCGCCCCAAGAAGCGAAAAAGTGCAAATAGGACCTGGAAGCCTTAATACAGCAACAGGCTTCTGAGCAGCTCTCTGTAGGAACTGTAAAGTAAACATGGAGCCAGAGAGCATTTCCCTCCTATCTCAGCAGAGAGTGATACCAGCTGCTTCTCTTTGCAACAGCAGTGCATGAATTTCCATTTCTGATGGTCTTTGGGATTGTCAGCCACACCCCTGCTCCCTGGAGAAGTAGGTGACACTACTTTGTTGCACAGAGAAATGGGAGGACTGACCTCAGACTGCCTGCTTGGATATGAACTTCAAATGCTCAAATTGACTTTAGTTTATAAACTGTAGTTTTTGCCTCCTGTACTGATCTACATACTGCAATGTTTGGTTTACACATATGTCAAGGGAAAACTGGTTTTGCCCTTGCCCTACATTTCCCTTTCTCTTCTCAGTTTGGCATCTCATCTATTTCCTTTACCCATATTACAGAAACTATTTTTTCACATAGAATATTTTAGTCAAGTGCTGAAATTCATAGGCTTGTGAGTGGGCTTCATATCCCACTGTTTAAACAGTCAGCATTGAATCATGTTAAACAATTTGTAATTAAGAAACATTTAAAATGCTGCTGCTTTGATTAATGCTTGTAAGGCTATTTAAAAAAAAACAACAAAAATTGAGGTCGACAGGGAAAACTTTTGTTGCTACAGTTTACAATTTATAGAATAGAGAAATACTCACCTCTTCTGACATTCATTTTCATTCCACTGCCTTTTGTTCCATTCGACTATTCTCTTTGCACACCTGCTCTCCATCTCCATTTGTCTGATTAATTATCCTCACTTCTTCTCTACAGCTTCAACAAATTCCTCTTCCTTCTCCAGTTTCATCCCATTTTTTTTGTCTTGTGTGGCTTAAATCTCCACTCTAGATATACTGTCTCCTCTCAAAATCAAGTGACACAGAAACTACCAATGAACAGTTTTAAACCAAGCAGCAATATATAGTAGAACATCTTCACTACATACCAATTTTTTTATAAAATAAGCAGTTTTTAGACTAGGAGCTGGCTGAGGGGTTCAGGTTTCTATGTGATACGTACTTCCATGGAGCAATAGACACATTCAAAGAGGTCTTTATGACAGTATTATACATATTATTCCCCTTAGATAACATAGTTCAAAATTATTATCAATTCAGAATGTAATACAAATGCTGCACAGTATTTTCTGTATGTAAAAGTATCACATGGGTTCATCTCAGTTTATTTTTTCAAAATCAGAGTTGCCTGGTAGTATAATTATATCCTTCTCAGGATTTCCACACTTACTATTCTTCTCTTGTCCTGCTTTCAGTCTGTTGAACCTTGCTGAAAAATCCAGCTGTGAAGCTAAAACATACCTGCGAATCATCGTTCATGTAGATTTTAATTTGGAAACTGTAGATTTTTATTAGTAAAGAATTCAAAAGCAGATACTTAATCTCCACAAAGAGGGGTCTGAGTGTTCCTCGAGAGGTTACAGTAGAGAGAACTAAGATGATTCAGTGTTGAAAGTGCATCTGTGATGTCTAATTTTGTGTTGTTTCCTTCTCTGCCCAAAATTCACATAACCTTTCCAAGTCTTTCAGTTCCAGATTGGTAACAGCCATTAAGTCCTTGAGTATCTTTGAAATCAGAGTTGTCTCACTGTTCTATTTCCACCATTCCATAAGACTGGTAAGGGTTCAGCATGATCATGGGATGAGCATTTTAGAAAAAAAGCAGTGATATAGGTATTACACACCTATGTGAGGGACTTTATTCATCCTCCGTGTCAAAAGAGGCCCAGAAGGTAGGAAAATACTTTAAAAATTTTCATTTTGCACAGAAACACTTCCATGCAATTGCAGAGTCTTACCTTGTCACCAGCAACCGTTTTCTTTCACACATCTCTAAACCAACCTGCACTTAGATGCCCATTTGGTTCTTTTGCCCTGGGAGTTTTGCCTACCTTTAAAACAGATCCGTTCTCTACATTTAACAAATTTCCATAACTTATTTTTAACATTTCCATATGTAGGTATGGTGAGATGTGGGTGTCCTGACAGATTTGGCCTCACATGTCCCACCTCCAGTTATTTCTTTTTTTTTCTTTTTTTTTTTTTTTTTTAGTTCCCTCCAAGCATGTTATTACTGTCTATGAGTCATTTCATTAATCCGGAGAGAAGGCTAGAAAACAAGTGAATAAACACCCTGCTTCACAACCTTCTGGCTGCACTGTTTACTTCTCTCCTAATGAATGAACAGCTCAAAAACAGAATTATCCTAATTGGGGACATTCAAAGGGACATTATCTCCTCTTTGTCAATAGCTGCTGCCTGGGTCTGCCTGTGATTACGCGACACCATCAGAGGATGATCTCTCAGTGTTCGGTCCCAATGACAGTGCGAATGTGGTAGGTACAAAGTCCAGGAAAACAGTGGAAAAGAACACAGACGCAAGTCAAAAAGAAGAGCACAGGAGTCTTTTACATGACCACACCTTTCCTATTAAAAAAGTAGTTTAAAAAAAAGTGTGAGAAACACAAAACATGCAGCAGCACAAGGTCAGATCTCTCGTACACACTGTGCTGGAACTCAGCACATGCTCTGGGTCCGGCAGTTCACTGTGCACACAAATGGGACTCTTCATTTATCACGACTATGGCAGGTAACTGTCTGAAATGTCCCGCTCACCCCTTTACAGCTGTCAGAGTGAGCCTATCTCTACTGACATGAATAAAGATAGAAGATGAAGGACTAAATGAGAAACAAATTCCTGTAGCCTCTGTTCTGCCCTCCAATGCAAGAATTACAGGAAATCAAGGTCTATCTTCTGCCATCCTGGCAGCCTGGCTTTTCCTCTGCCTTCCAGTCCTCTGGCTGCACAGACAGACACAGATGAACTGAGGCTCAGTGCGGCCCACACTTCATCCCAACTCCTTTTAGATCCACACAATCCATTTATACTTGCCTCCCTCAAAAGCATATACAGAGTTAAACCTTAGGACTATTTATTTCAAACACTGTAATGTGTTTAATAAGTCCTGCTCAACTTTCAAGGATAGGAACATTACACAGTTTCTTCATAAAGCAAGTGTTAAATGCCCACAGATAGCATTCTAAATAACATTGTTTCCTATGGATTGTTTTCAAAATAAGGCATGATGCTAAGTCTGCTTGTGCACTTCATATAGTCTTTTTCCCTTTTGTTGATACATATGCTCAGATTTTGGAATTTAGTCCAACATTTATATTTCTGCACTTTGGTGCATAGTTAAACACACTCCTCTCTGATCCACTTTCAAAGAGAATCTATGAATTTCGATATCAAGGAGGGCTGAAGTTCAACTCTTGAACTAAACACACAGTCCAACTCAACATGTAATTCAACATTTGGCCATTCCCCGATGATTTATTTTCCTGGTCACACTGCATAATTGGACAGCAGCTGGCACAGGTCTCCATGATGCAAGCACTGCATTTCCACTTTTGTGACAACCAGTTGCATACGAGGTTTTGTCCCTGCCAATCGTCACACAAACAGAGGCATCTGCCTAAAATACATTCAAACACTTGTAGAAATTGCCATCTACCTCCCTGTGTCTTTCTTGAGGACAGTATGTTGTCCGTGCTGTCTGGGCTGGACAGAAAGTCCGGGCATCATTGTTCTATGACATTGTCGTTAACACACTGACTTGTGTCACCTGGACTTCTCAGGATGTACAAAGAAGGGCAGACAGCCTCCAAATCTGGTCTGAGCCCTGACAACATCCATGGTGACATGGTTGTGGCTGGCAGCGTTTTGGATCAAGTGTTAATTCTCTACCAGCCTCCTTGATAACTTGTGACACACAATCAACACAAAGCTGGCGTTCAGCAAATAAAACTGCCTTTCCGACTGCAACACTACTTCAACAGAACAGTTTTCTTGTTAAAATTCAATTGTTTCAAGAAAAACAGAAAAAAAAACCTGAGATTGACTTAGAAGTGGTCAGCCAAGTGGTAATCACCACTCCACCACAGTGTCTGTTCCGCCCTCATCTGCCATGTAGTGCACTGAACTATAAGCGGGGAAGGTTGCCAGTACCCCCGGCTGCCAGGCAGCTCCCCACAAAACCAGTTTCCTAAAGAGCAGAGGTACAGATACTGAGCAGTACATACAGATGGACAACTCACTCCCCGTCCTTTCAGCTGACCTGCCATGGCCCACCTGCACGTGCAGAACAACACAGGCAATTCCAGCCAGAGCTCCTCCTCACTGCTGCTCTCCTCTTCTCTGGACTAAGCAATGCCCTGGTGGCAGGTGGGAAAGAGATGGCAGAGTCATGAAACCACGCAACATTTACTGGCAGTGAGAACCTCACTACAATGATGCTGTGGGAATAAAGAAAGTGAATCTGACAGCAAAAGCTCAGACCGAGTTTTTCAAGGCTTTGCACCACAGCGTGTATCTCTACATATGTAAATATGTATTTGATTTGTACTTCTGAATTGAAAGCATTTGAGCCACAACATTAGAAATATTATCATGTGTATTTAACTTTAGGACACGTAACTTCAAAGATGTAAGCACACAAAGACACTCTTGACACTGAAATCATCATCATACAAACAGGAGAATAGCATGGTTTTTTTTTAAAAAAAAACCCTAAAAAATAAGGCAGAATGGTATTTCTGATTAACAGAATGACACTTTGTTTCACAGCAAATATTAACAAGCTAAAGTAGTCACTTCTTAGTACCGTGTTCCTGTTAGCCAGGGATGTTAATTGTTGTAACTTGAGATGACGGAAGCTTCAAGGGATAGCTCCAGATGCTTTATGACATAGCGTCATGTACTTTTGGAGCTAATGGTTGCTTGCTAGACAGTTGTTCCAGGATCCTTGAGGAACAGCTTAAAAACTTACTTTGTGCAGGAATAACAAATTAATCAAGAAAATATCTGATAGCTCTACTGAGTGCCAGCCAAGGTTTGAGCTGGATGCAGAGAATCTATTATGAAACAAGGAGGCAGACCTAGCTGAGTCACTTTAAATCAGGAAATTCAATTCCTCCCTACTCCTCAGATTTAAAATAACCTATAGCAAAAAGCTTTTTTTTTTTTCCTTTTTCCTATGTTTAGGGAAGAAACTGAAATACTGCAGTCAAGTCTTTCCAAAGGAAGCATGTATGACTTCCAAGTAGTGTGAAATGCATCAAACCGTCAAAATTAAGAAGAAAATCAAAGGATTTAAAAGGAAGATAACTAGATCACTTCATTTTATTCTTTGTCGTTAAATGAGTATTTCACACAAAGACTTAAAAGCCAGGAGGAAATAAAAGTATTTCTGCTCTAAGTGGTTACTTCTCAGTGTGATAACGTACAGCCAACACCAAGAGATTTTGGAATAACTGTTCTATGACCTAGGACACCAGCATGACGCTTTACAGAGCTGATTGAAAAAAACAAACGAACTTAAATCCCATGGGAAACAGGAACTTAAAGCACCAGAATTTTCTAAGAAATTGAAACATGTTTATTCTGTATAAAGGTGAGAAAAAGCAAAGGTTAAAACAACCAGTGCAGGAGCTGCAAGTGCCAGTAGCTCTACTTATACCCCTCCATTCACCACAGCACCTTGGGTATGAGAAACAATGATGGAGGAAGTGCATCAGCCTCTGGGAGAAGTCTCAGGGAGGTAAGCACGGCGGAGCTGCTCGCCACACCAACAAGCAGGGGACTTCTATAACCCGGAAGGAAGACCAGCATCCATTTGCGTGGCACCCATGAATACTGGAGAGTATACCCACAGCCCATTCTCAAACAGAATGAAAAATACTAAATTCTAGTTGGGTTCATTTCTTTGTGGAGGTCTATTACCCTCAGAGGGATATTTTTTTTCTACTATTATCTGCTGCTTGGAACTTTCCTCCTTATCATTTTACATACACTGTTTCTTGTTTCCTGCCAGGGAGTGGGATTCCTTGAAAATCTTCCAATACATTATACCACAAGAAGTTCAGAAATAAAACAAGAAGTGGTATAACTGTAATTGAGCCAAAACAGAAAAAAATTTTGCATCATGGAACGTTAGCCTTGAGACAACTGATTAGATTTTTCACTCAAGACAAAAGTCAAACACACAGCGATTATGTGCGAGATCAAAATGCAAAATGTCTGAAAGCAAAAGAGAAAGTTACCCTCACCTTGACAAGGATTCTGCAAGCAGAAAGGGAACTCACTCAGGCAACCCGGGGAGGATAGAACTCAGATCTGCAAAGCATATTTGTTGAGTTAATGGTTGCTCTAAAAAAGAGGCCATTTACTTGGTATACTCCCAGCATTTACTCAAAACTCTCATTTATAAACATCAAGTTGAGCGTTGCTTTAGATTACCTCAGAAAAAAAATGGAGTCTGGATTGTATATCTATCTTTAGGGAAACAAAATTATTTCTGAATTTAGGAACTGCTCTGGGTTGGAGCAGTAGCTAATATCCTAACCAGAATTTCCTTGATCATTACTCAAGCAGTAGCGGTTTTGTCTTAAAAAAAACCTTAGTCCTCCTCCCCCACCAGTATTTCTCTTCTAACACATTCCATTCTAATTTTAGTCTTTTGAGAAATTTCTTTTCCAGATCAACCCACTCTTTTTCACATTTAAATAATTTTCAGTTTTTTTAAAGAGCTTAGCTTTAGCAGGTGTTTCAGAAGCTAAGCAATAAGAAATCTCTTGAGAACATCTTCCATGCTTCCCAAATGGATTATCCTGGAAGTTTTGAGAGAACAACATCAGGCAAAATAACTATGCCATTTAATTTCAAAACTGGAATAAAACTCCTAAGAGAAAAAGGACAAAAAGACACCCTTCTAAAAAGAAGCACTTACGCTCGCTGTTAACAAACAAAGAAGGTGCAATAAGAAACAGTTGTTACACTGGCAATACCGGTAATTAACTTGAACGCAGTAAAATCCAACAGAAATAAATTTAGAAGCCGAACACTGGAAGAAAATTATGCAACTCCTCCTTTTTTGAATTAGTCAGCTTCCTTGCAGCCCCAGGATCAAGAATGCTAAATGGTTGGCAACCACGGCCCAAATAAGTACATTTCAGTAGCTAACAGTGGAAAAAACCCAGCACACTGTCAGAGCAGCAGAGACTTTGCTAGCAACTTGGGCCCACAGCCCCACACAGCTAAAACACATTTAGCATCAGATCTGGAAGCTGAACAGAAGCAAGGTCAAGATACCGGCAAACTATCTTTAAATACCACCCCTCCTCAGACAAAGTATCTCTCTTTTTGTCTGACCCTTCATCTTGCCTCCAGCTATTTGAAAGCTGCGTTTTTTCCTCTTTTGGCTCCTGAAAGCTAAAACCGCTGCAGTACTTTTCAGCAATTGCTTCTTGTTGCAGTCTCAAGTAGTTTGAGGAAACCCACTGACAATGACGCCTCTGTGCCTTTATGCAATTAGAGCAGACCTATGAGATCTTGGCACTTGGTAGATTTATGAGGCAGGAGATTCTGAAATAAATTCAGGGCATTTAGATCATTTACAGATTTACCAATACAGACGTTTATTTACAGTCACAGAGTTATCTTCCACATCTCCACAGAGTGCAGGAACATCTTCCTTCTCCCTTCTCCAGTGGTAAAAAAGACTAATGAAAAGTTGAATCTATCCAGCTATGTCTGTACAGAGGTAGCACTCACAGTAAAAAAATAAGTTGGAATAGAATACAACAGCAGACATCTTATTCTTCAACATGACATATCTTCCCCCATTTCTACTCTCTTTGTCCTATTAAATTCTTCTAACCACACAGACTAAAAAAAAATAACTCTATTTTAAAGCCATACTTAATACCCACCAAAAGCATTTTCTTACCTGATGCAAAGATTTCAGGGAAACATTTCTTCAGCAAATGTTATTACCTAAGATTGCTCTAACCTCAATTTTCCAGATATGAGATGCATTTAAGCATGTACCTGAAGTAAATTTGATTGTTAGCTTGCAAAAATTTTCAACAGTTTTCTTTTTCCTTTGAGGTTTCAAGTATGTGTTTTCTGTCTTCCAAGTTAGCTTCCTTCTCTCCATCCTGTTGAGGCTCTCTAGAAGAGAATTAACTATGTTCAGTCTCAGCTTCACTACTGGGAACAGTCAGGTGAAGAGGGAAATACTGGCACCCAGGAAAAAGAGAATTCTGGTATTTTCACCAAAAAACCTCTCCAAAACACGTACTCTTGGAAGAAAGGACTTCGCCCACACATAAATTTATTCCCTCTGCCTCGACTCCTTTTGTCCCTGTGGATTTTTGGTGAGTGTGAAAGGGCACCAGTAGATGAGCCGGGGTGCATCCTCAGGGACAAGTTTTCCTCCCCTCTGCGTTCAGCTGAGCTGGCTCCCGTGGCTGGCTGCACGCAAAAGTATCGAAGCAACTGGGCACAGAGTAAACACCTCTCCCCTACCTTTAACCCAGGTTTAAAACAGTACATTCATTTATGATTACATACAAGTAATTAAAAGCTCCAGTTCTCTCCTCCTCACTATATCTTCCTTTTCTCAAAAAGGTCTTTGTCTAAACATGGGCCAAATAAAGTCTGAATTGAAGAGAGGATGGGAAATTAGATCAAACTGAGCATGTGGCATTCTCATTATCCCTCATGTCAGACAAGTCAGAAGCAGTTACATAATTGGGCCTCTAGACTCCAGGCAGTGAAGTGTTAAGAGAGAAAAGCAATCCCAGGACTGCATGCTGGGGTTTGACAAATAGCAAAACACAGAAGTAGGCCAAGAGCTTACAATTAATGCTAGTTTTTAATTGTACCATGTCAAAAAAAAGTTCATCACGTGGCACATGTGGTTGAAGAGGTAAGAAAGCGTGTAGTGCAAGAAACGGAAAAGCCAAGGAGGTGATTTAACGTATGCTTGTGTGCACACTTGTGTGAGCATCAGAGAAAGGGCACTTGAGAGTGAGCGAGTGAGAACGTGTGCATATGAGAGGAGCACAGTGCAGAGAAATACAAGGGGAGGCAGCAGCCCATAAGCAATTCCTATGAAAAGGAATGGGGGTGGGGAATTGTGCACAGTCCATTTTTTAGCTTCTGCTGTAAAAAGTAAATAGACCTTTTAATCTGTGCTCTCCTTGTAGTCTTCTCTATTGACCATTCATTTCTTTTTTCTCTTCCCAGCTCTTTACCTCCTCTATATGGCTGATGAATATGCAAATGCATAATCAGTTCTATAATAGCCTATCCTTTCTAAAAACAGGCTATAAATTAGGATCCTAAGCAGCAGGTTCTAAAAAGACTATTATACTATATGGCTGGGAGAAGAAGCAAGATCCAAATACCGCCACCAGCACACCAGAGCTCTTTATAATGCATGTGAACGCAGACAGAAGGCGGGCCCTTCATCTACCAGAGCTGGCAGCCAGAAAGGGAACATCTTCTGCAAGGATCTGAGCAGTGGCTCCTGCAGGGCATGGCCCAGGGGCTGGCAACGGGCAGCGCTCCCTCCAGGCTTTGCTGAGCTCGTTAAGGTGACACAGTCCCCGAGGGCCGTGGGGTTCAGTTGTAGCTGTGGGAGCTCTGGAGAAAGCCCTGTGAGCTCGGAGCGGCTGGGGATGCTGCTCAGTGGCCGGGCTCTCCCGGCTGCAAGTGGCAGTGTGGGTGCTGAGCGCCAACCCCCTCCAGCCCCTGCGCCTATGGAGGGTGTGTGGATGTCCACACAAGCACCAAATGCTGCTGGGGGAATATCTGCACCCCCAGAAAGGGGTACCAACAAGAACAGCTCCCAAAGCCAGTCCCCAGCAGCGTCTCACAGCCCTGCGTGGCTCAGACACAGTTAACATTAAGAGCAGAGCTGTTAGATCCGCTCCTACTGTACTGCAGAAAGCAGGGGTGTCACAAGTAGGACAGCAGTTTGAGGGTCCATACGCTGCACCTCAGCTGCTTCCCAGTTCCTCGTGAGTTGCTTCCTTTCTTCTTAGAACAGGCTAACAAGAACCTGATGAAGTTCAGCGGGGACAAGTGTAAGGTCTTGCACCTGGGAAAACATAATGCAGGAGAGCATCATAGGCTGGGGTCTACCCAGCTGGAGAGCAGCTCTGTGAAAAGGGACCTGGGGGTGCTGGTGCACAAGCAGCTCAACCAGAGTGAACAGCGTGCTGCTGCTGCAAAGCAAGCCAACAGGATGCTTGCTTGCATCAACAAGGGCATCACCAGCACAAAGAAGACAATATCCCACTGTACTCAGCACTGGTCAGGCCATTCCTGGAATATCACGTTCAGTTTTGGTCCTCACTATACAAAAAAGATGTAGACGGGCTAGAGAGGGTCCAGAGAAGGGCCACAAAGATGGTCAAAGATGACAAGGAAGCTTTCCTATGAGGAAAAGCTGAGAGAACTGGGTTTGTTCAGCCCTGAGAAAAGAAGGCTTAGAGGAAACCTTATCACCATGTTCCAGTATTTAAAGGGTGGCTACAGAGAAGATGGGAGACGCTGTTTTTACAAGGAATCACATGGAAACTAGGTGGGGTAATGGGGACCTTCCAATTGGACACAAAAGGAAAATTTTTCACAGTGAGAACAATCAGCCACTGGAATAGTCTCCCTAAGGAAGTGTTGGAGTCCCCAGCATTAGACACTTTTAAGATTCAGCTGGTAGGGTGCTGGGCCAGCTTCTGAAGATTGTGTTTTTTCCAAGAAAAGTTGGACTAGACGATCCTTGAGGTCCTTGCAACCCACCATTCTATGATTCTGTAAAATAAGCACAATCACTGCTGTACAATACTTGCATACGCTTCCGTGTCTGCCATTTTTAGGCCCTCCTCAGGTTCCCACCAGGCTTTACAGTGTTCCTGGATGTTGTCACTGCAGGGCAGAATGCAAGAACTGTTAGTCCAAACGTAATGAGATGGTACTGTCCTACTCTACAGGGACTGAAAGCTGAAGGTGCTGTGCCCAAGTGCATCAGTTCATCACTCCAGCTTCTGGACTGCAGTGAAGACTGGAACCCCGCAGGAAGGAATCAGGTCCAGATGGGCTTTATGGTTCCCCGTGGAAAACCACTCAGGAAGAGATACACGCCTTCAAGTGCCAGACTGAACTGACAAGCAAAGAAGACACCAGCTGGAAACCAAGAGCTCCAGCTCAAACTTTGGGCAAGACAGAAGCATAAAGGCGAGTTGCAACCATTTCACTACCACTCTGCCCGAGGCAGCCAGGACATCATCACATTATACACAGGCTGCCCTGTTAACTGGGAGCAGGTATCACCCCGATGGGATATAGAGATGTGAAGGCAGGAGTGATGTACACTGCATCCTTAAAAAACTTGAATAAAGAGACAGAAACTTGGAATTGGCTCTAATCCCAGCTGTTGCACCTTGAATATGTCACAAGTCGTCATTCGCTGTATTATCATTTACAGGTAGGGAATATTAGCATAATTCATAGGAATAACACAATAAAGTAAATATATACAGGACAGGCTATAATCATAGAGATACTTAGATAAACATGAAATAGGTTAAAAATGCATCTTTGCAGAGACTAATATTTAATCTTTAAAAAATGGTCAAAGTTGGGCAGCCTTTGAATGTGGGCATCATTGAACACTTTCCTTCTCCCTTTCCCCATCACCTTCAATGCAGATGTATCTCGCAAAGCAGTACAAACTCTGCACCATCTTGACAAAACCAGGGATGACAGGAGGAAGGAATGTTGTAACACAATTTATTAAAATCAGGTTATAAAATCCTAGGACCACTTCCCAAAAACGAACGCAGGTTTTGTCCGACACTTTGAAGATGGAAACAGGGCTCCCCAGACAAGGTCCGGTGCCTGGAGCTGATCTTTGTTGGAGGTAACAAGACATATGTGGCAGCCAGATCTGAATTGTCAGATCCTCTCTGGAGCCTTGTTTTCCTTTTTGTCTTTTAACATCCTCCTGAGCCCATTAACACACTAGTACTCTGTGTGCCTACCACAAACCACTTTTTTTCTGCGTCACTGGAAGCACATAATTTTCATCCTAGACTCTGATAATACTTTCACAAATACTTGCTTCACCTCAACTAAAAAAAAAACCAACCCAAAATACAGCAAGAGGAAATCTTTTGATCACAGAGTAAAACAAATTAGCAAACCAAGGTTAGGATCTCATAAAACAAGAATTAGAATAGGAAAAAAAAAAAAAAAATCAATGTGTAGAGATACTTATAGGTAATCCCCTTAGGTGGCAAAAATATTTGGATCCAGAAACACTGAGAAAACACTGCAAATAAAGTAGCAACTTCCCCCTTCCTGACCTCAGGAAGGAAACCAACCCCAGCACCTCAAAATTTCCTATGATCAGCACATCTTAGGCACAGGATCTGGAGATAATTACCAGAAGGGATGCTGGCAGACACCAGGATGCGTTCAGAGAACACGCATTTGCCACTTCTTCCTGAATTTCAGAAGTCTCTTCTCTAGAGAAGTCTCCTGCATACAATTGCACGTCCAGTTGCACGCCCTAGAGGTTGTGGATCCAAGAGGAACAGCAATATTCTCTGCAGGATACTTTCAACTAATTAAATCCTTATTAAATCTCTTCACATGAAGTATCATTTAAATTAAAAACATTGCAAGAGAGGGATCTGTCTGTGGCATAGACACAGCATAATGGTTACAGTTTAGAAAACTTAGATGTTATCAAATGACAATCTACGAAAAACCCAAATCTTCACAGGAGACTACAGAAAGACTTTATGAAAATGGAAATGTACGGAAGGTTTTTCCTGTAACAGGAATAACCGTTTAGGTGATACTCTGCAACTCTAGGAGGTAAGTTTGGAAATACTGACTATTACCAATTCAAACATGAAATGCTGTCCAGACGCATCCAGAACAGAACTGCATCTGTGCTACTCTTTGTAAGAGTAGTGACATTTTCTCCTTTCTCAGTGCTCATGATTGAACTACTAAAGCACTCCTAGCAAAACACTCGGCATTTTTCCTACTCCCAAGTTTAAAATGGTACCAGAAGTTACTCTTGTAGATGGCTGTGAAAGCCTCAGTGCATTAGTATGCTTAGACTGCCTCCTGTTCTCTCCTCTTGTCCAATACAGTTAAAGTCAAAACAAAACCGCGTGACATTTCTGGTATTACTGCACCTTCCCTAGCAATACGCAACAGAATCATGTCATGTGCAATAGCCTCCAAAAGCAAAGCCCTGATTCAAGTTATGAAAATGTAATCTTTCACACCGCTCCCTCTTTACAGGATAGCTTCTTCACAGTCTCATAGCCTTTGTGGTACGGACCGAGTTGATTATACTGATTTTGAATTGTTCCTTGTTAACTTTTTACCCTCCACCCACAGGTCCTTGGCTTCTCTTCTCATTGGTTATTGCACCCAGGGGCTGCAGAAGAGGTCCCTCCCTGCTTCTGCTTCTTACGGCGTTTGTTCAGGAGGCGGTTGTTGGACGTTTTCAAGTCTTTGATTTTCACCTGATCATAGTCCACCCTCATGGTAGCCAAAGCGCTGGTCATCTCCTCCTGAAACCAAGGAAGCAATTCATTGACAACCCTGAGGCAGAGAGCGCACAGCCACCCCACACTACTGCCAAGAGATGAGTGTACAAAAAGGAGCCCTCTGTTACACCATGGCCAGAAATAGTTGAGACCTTTCAGCTGCAGTGGACTATGACTAAAGGCTTCGTTCTAACTCATGACCTCGATCAGGAAGAGCTATTCACACAGCGTTTCGTATGTGAGCACGCAGGACCACACACTGTTGGCCTAAATTCCACCATGTCCTTACGCCTAGCGTATCTTACCGGCTCAGCTCTGGGCTTTCACCAACTACTGAGCCTGGGCTCCCTATAGCAGGCTCAGCACCCTGCTCTCCTTGCTCCACTACCAAACCGGGTTAGCAGCAACTAGAATAAAGAGTCCACACAAAGTTGTTCAAAAGTACATTGCTTCAAATTCACACACTTCTTTAGTTTGAATAAGTGTTTTTAAGTGCAGGCAAATTCTAAACTTTTTAATAAGGATGTGAACAAAACCTGCTTAAGTAAATGAGTGTCTAGGCATTTATTAGTTCAGGAAAGGAAAAACGATTAAATATTATGGGAATGGCAGTGGCCCAAGGGAATACCTCTGGGACCTATACAAAGTACAAGCATAAGAAGTTCTCAGAAACATGGAGATGAAGACAGCTAAGTGAAAATATCTGTGTGATATCTTTGACTGGGGAGGCAAATGATGCCTAGGTCCTACGAAACTTTACCATTACATAGCTCAACAGCTGAGACTATACATCAGTAATTTAACTAAAACCTGTAATTGGTAAAATACACTACAGGAATGTTGCAGTTCTCAAAATGCCAAGCATTGTAAGCACAGCAAATTCAGAATTAATTGTAAAAGCATGCCAACCTGATAAAGGCCAGCAGGAAAGACTTAAGGCTTGCGAACAACTTTTAGTCTGCCCTATAGTTTCACTTTGCAGGAAGCATTCAACTGTCATCAGCACAAGCAGTAGGTGAGGCACCTGGTTAGATTAAGGGAAAGACAGACAGATTTTTTTCTTCCCCCCGTCCCCTCAGTGTCATGAGACAAGGCTGAGGTTAGTTAATCTTGTTTTACAATACAAGAACAAAGTAGAAAAGCAGAATGCAGCTCAACCCTCCTATACGGTCCCCCTACATTTTCATCATATTCTTCACTATAACAAACTTCAAACTCCCTCAACTCTGTCCCTTCTCCTCCGTGGTTACATACAGTGGCTCAGCAGGTAGCATCATTAATACCTTTGATCATAAAGCAACTTCTTTGTTGATATTTGGCACAGCTGTAAGGCTGTCAGATGAAGTTCAAATAGCTTTTTTTTTTAAACAGTTGTCATACACACTGCTGTTCTAACCAGAAGTGTTTACGTTTCCCTTGTTCAACATGGTTGTATTCACAATAGCCACAGTCTCCAAGGAAACAAGCACATACAAAGAAGCCAGCCCATCCCATCTCTTACCAGACTTAACTTCAAGAAACCTGAACTACGACTGACTCACTTTAACTTCGTCCCAGTGGTCTTTATCCTCTTGCAGGACCCGTGCAGTATGAAGAGGAGTTGGTGGCACTGCCATTGATCTCTGGAAGAGGGAAAAACAGCAAAAGAAGTGTCTTGAAAAATCACATTTGGGAAGTGATGGCTTGCTCTTCTACGTGTATGGAGGGCATAAAACTTTATCTAATGTCCTTCAGTGGCCCTCATTGGTCATGCTTCCAATCACTGAGGTAGAAAAAGCACTGTAGTCCCCACACGACAGTATCTTTAAAAGAACAAAAGGACATTTGAGATTTTAACTGTCTTTTCACTGTTCATTAGCCCATGTTTTAAAGTGGTTAACTTGACCTTTCTCTTCTAGGGTTTGAGGCAGGAGAAATTTTCTTGTATGTATACATTAAGTGAGACTACCAGTTCATCTCACGGTTAAGTGTGCCCAAGAGAGGGAACTATACCATTATTCAGAGTAAGGCACAGTTCTGAAGACAGTGCATTGCCTGAGATGCTCTTCCACGTAAAACTGAGATCTATGCTCACCTGTGATTAAAGATAAGCAGATACTTTAAATTGCAATAAGGTACAATTTATAAAGCATGAAACACAGTTTCCCAGCTAAGATTCACAAACCAATCTATAATTTCATTTGGATATTCTCTCTTCCTTATGCTTTCTGCCCAAACTTGCTGTCTGCTGCTGTGGTGTCCTACACCAGATGCAGCTGCATGTCAACAAAGTCTAAGGAGATTCCTGTACATGTGACTGTAAACTAAGCATTACATTGGAAGCAGTGCTTAGACTCCCGTGAGCTATTAGTAGCCCTGCAGCGGTTACAGAAACAGAAATTACGCCTTCTGCACCCTCTGGAAAAGGACCACAGCTGGTCAGGGTATTGTTTTACCAAGTATAGCTTGGATAAGAGAAACTAAAAACCAGCAGACTGGCTTTAGCAGTGTCCCCGAGCAGGTGCTGAAGGTGCTCTCCTACCTGCTGTGACCTGCTGCTTTTAAAAAACCAAAAATCCTATCTACAAGCTGACTAGAGGATTACATGCTCCACCTAAACTGACCATTTTTGCATAGTCCACAATAATACTTCTGCCATGCATCTAATTTAAAAAAAAAAAAAAGAAAGAAAAAATAGAGACAGGCACCCTCCCGCGCTGCTTGTGCGAGGCATCTCCCCATACATGTTCCCACGTCAGGATTTAGGACAAGGAAGAACACAGACATTCACTATGTTGGTCTTTCTGCCTCGTTCCCTCTGCCTCACGGAACAACAGGTTCAGCAGGAAAAAAAAAAGCCAATTTGCAGCTCCTAGATCATTCTCCCAGGAATGGTATTCTAGCACGGCTCTTCAGTGCACCAGAGTCTATAGACCTTGTCTCTAATCTCCTCCTTATTAATTGGTGCTACGCATATTTCAAGTAACATGTGTTGTTGTAGGTGTTAGCTTCCTTAGCTATTAGGCACTCCTCTGTGAAGTTCATCGCCTGCTGACTTCTGAAACCCCTCCTTCTTCGGTCTTCAAACACTTAAAGCTGGCGGTATGTATTCTCAATAGTGATTACATTTTTATATTTGGTTATAAAAGACTTAGAAACATTGACCAGTTTCTGCTCTAGTTCTACAGTCTGTGTAACCATAATTAGCTTTTACAGCTCTTAATGAAGACATCTGTTTACTTCATCAGAATGTTATACAGCTACATTTCTGTACAATTCTAAGGGCTTTCAGATCTCCACACAAGCACTATAGAAATGCCAACTATCGTAGTTTCTGCCCCTTCCTCTGAGGATCAGCATAGGTGGAGAAAGCACTACGGGAGAAAAGGGCATTCTGCAGTAGAAGTGATTCTGAAAAAAAAAAAATCATCTGGCTGATGATTTTTTGGGCAGTAAGAGCAATACTGGTGTCAGTTTAGGAATGAATGTAAGAAGCATAATCTATTATTTTGAGTGACACCTACAGAGCAGAGGTGGTATCCTGAAATCAGCCTGGTAACTCCTGGGATTTTTGTCTCTTATTTGAAATAATTAATATAATGTTATTAGAGTTTTATTTTTCTTTTTTTTTTTCTCCAAATATATATTTTAAGGAAAAGTAAATTTAACCAAGTCATAGAATGAAACCTGCACTGGGACATTAATAGCTCTGTGTACCACACTACCTGGCAGTCTCTTCCAGGGCACTAAGCTGAAACCCTTGCTCCTCCCACACACATTTCCCAGCTCTGCCAAGGATGAGAATTCCCACTAAGCACAGGACTGTATTCACACTAACACAGCTGAGCACAATGGTGCCTGAGACCACTAATAATAGCTCTCTTTAAATCCTGCACTGATGAAGTAAGCACATACAGTTTATTTTTGTATTTTTAAAAGAGAGTAACGCATGCATATGCTGCAGAGTCAACAGCGACTGCCTGCTCACAGAAGATACAGATACGTTTGGCTTTTGCTTCCAAGGACGCTGTTGTGGGCGTCTCTCTGTGTCCCCTCTGGTAACACCATGAAGAACTGTGGTTCTACAGGCAGATGACCCTCGGTGGAGGGCACGGTAGGTTAATTTTTTTCTTTACAGAAATCATCATCCTTCTCTTGCTGTGCTATGTGGAGCTACGTGTAACTTCTGCTTATAACAATTTGTCTTGTAAAGAGGGATATAAAACTCACATTAATCCAAGGGTGATTCATAAATTGAGAAACAGTCATCCTCTCTGTTGGGTCGGTCTTCAGTAAATGGCGAATCAGTTGCTTGGCTGAAAAACAAGACCAACACGGCGTGTTGCAGTCTATCACTGTGTTCCTAGATAACCTTGAGAACACAAAGACCTGCCGAACGAAGACAGACAGTTTTGCAGAACTCCGAACACCTACCTATTGCTGTTACTTATTGCTGTTAGGAAGCCACGTACAGTGGGGTAGGTTACTATGTTGAAAGAAGCAGAATATGACAACATCCAAAACAAGAAGTGAGAAGGAAAGACAAAGGCTTGGGGATTCCAGCGATGACATCTACATCACCAAACCAACTGTTTTAGAGCAAAAACTTGAGAAAAAGAGAAACAGGAATAGAAAGCTGCCAAGTTGCCTATCTGAAAGATGGCAACAAACGGCGTTATGGGCTGCATGAATGCATAAGCTGACATTCTGAGAAATGATAGAAGATAAAAACTAGCGCATGCTGTGGGGCAAAAAAAAAGGCGGGGGGACAATAAACTTTTCTTCGACAATAGAGAGGCTACTAAAAAGACAACTCGCCAAAGCAAGAGCACTAAGTAACCGAGATACGAGAGTCTAGGCAAGAGTTTCATTAACGCAAGTGGGCAGACTGGAAACATTGCATCCAGGGGTCGTTAATTAGAAAGACTTACAAATAACTTCCTCGGGGGAACCAAGAAGAACTTTTGAACACAAATTCTCTTTTAGAAACACCAAAGGCAATGTGGACTAAATGCTCGTAAGAGGCTGACAGAGGTGCAAGTTAATCTTTAGTTTGTCAAGAGAGGCTGCAAAGGAGTTTTACAGTAGAGTCTAATATGTAGACTAGAGTCTAACATGTACAAGGATATAAAAGGAGAGGACCACAAACAGAACCCATTAAGATGATTACAGGAAACTGGAGGGGAATTTAGAGAAAGTGTCCACAGATGATGCAGTGAGGGAATTACAAGATAAAGAAAACCATGACAAGAACAGTACAAAGGAGAACCAAAAGAAGCAGTCTGCTAAAGGTGCCTGATCAACCTCAAAGAATACACATGAACTAGCTGATAACAGGTTCACAGGTAGAGGGCATAGGTTTTCATTCTCACCAAGCTCCTCTAGCATTTTAATAACTGCTGCAATATGAACAAGCCCCAAGGCAGACAAAGTATTAAGTCAGAAACTTGTAAGTAAAACATCTTCCTTATTAACGTTCAGCAGTCTATGCTGCACATGTAGCCATGAGATCTAATGAGGGGTTAAAATGCCACAGATCACAGTATTATTCAATGATAACTTGTTATTGCTAAACAGCAGACAGTAACAGGATGCCAGCAACAGCAATATAAATGGCTTTAAAGAAAAAAAAAAAAAATGCACCCAGAGGTTGCTGACCTTTCTCTCAATATGATAGGCCAGTGAGACTTGTAGCTTATGAGACTGTCAGAATAAGAGGGAATCGAAAACATCCTCTTTCAGGACATTGGTTTGAGCCCCTCCAGGTCACAGCTGAACAGCAGCAGCGTTTGGTCGATGACTTACACAAAATGAATTGTTGACCTCGATTTAAGTGGTGGCTGGCAAGTTCTCCCATCACAAAGAGCTAGCACGAAAACTTGCCATCCTTGCTGGCTGTATCACCAAGCAGGGCAAAGACTGAATGAGTTCTTCAGACAGTTTGCCTTTCTTCCAACCCAGCTTGCACTGCAGCTGTCCTGGAAGTCTCCTTTCTCAGGATTAAAGACTTTTGTTCCCAGAGGGTTTAATCTCGACATTCACTAGCACTAGCTAGAATTTGAAAGTTTTCAGTAGCCGTTTGCTTTCTGTAGTACTTGGGTTGCTGGCTGGTATCCGAGTTCCCAGCCGTTCTCTGGATCACCTCACAAAAAATGAATTTAAATGCCAAAAGAATGAGGAAGAGAAACTAAGACAGGTTTTTAGAAACAGTCTCTTGTAAGCACTCCACCACTGCCCAGCACCACACATATGCCCGTCAGTAGCAGTGACCATTGTTACCTTCCTCTGATACTTCAGCCCACTCTGGATTGGGAAATCCATATTGCCCCATCCGAATTCTTCTCTTCATCCCTGGAGAAATGGCTTGACCAGTGTTTGAATAGAATGGAGGAAACCCACACAGGCTGTAAAAGTGGACAAAAGAACTCTTATAACTAGGCAAATCCTTTCATCTCTTAAGAAGTCCCATGCAATCTTATGTTCTTCCGCAGGCTGCACGATCCCAGTGACTAATTATTTGTAAGTGCAGATCTAACAAGATGTGTCCTTTTTCTGTCAAGCCTCTTTCCATATACTTACAGAATGTATGTGATGACACCCAACGACCACATGTCACATGATTTGTCATACTTCTCAGGACCAAGGACTTCTGGGGCTGAAGAAGATTAAAACCAGAAATTAACAGAATACCAGGTATTTCCTTTCATCTGCACCACCTTATGAGTAGCAGCACACTGATAACAATTCATCAGAGGCATTAAAAATACGCAGCTCACTACAGGAACTGGCTACTATTTTCTATTGGAAGTTCCTAAACACATCTAATACAGGTTTAAATAGGAGGAACGGAGCTGGCAAAATGCCCTACTCTTCACCTTAGTGTCTCTCTGCTCAAGAGAGTATAAAGATTACAGAAAAGCAGAAGGAGCAATAGCTAAATGTGTACAGGGAGACACTGCACCAAAAGTGGCAAGAGCATATGTTCCAGAAATCAGAACAGAAAAGACCTATTTGAGCTGTGATAAAACTTTGAGTGATGCCTAGATGGAGTGTGTTTAGCTCCAGTAACTATATTGCATTTTTCTTTGGCCTCCAGAGCATGATATTTCTTCACCAAGTACCAAAATGATTTGCTAAACGCAAGAGCAATCATGCTCTATAAACAGAAAGGTGTTGAAAAGGGAAACATCAACTTTTTTATACACAAATATAAAGGCAATAAAACATATATGAGTAAATTCTTTAACATTTTATCACTAACGCCAGCCTACAAAAATATAGAAGAAAGCATCAGAAAATAATATTGTTATTGGAGTTATCTGCTAACAATGGATAAAAGTATCTTCCAATACAAAAAAAAAAAAATATATAAAAAACTTACATCGTAGCAGAGATCTAAATCTTCAAAAAAATTAAGCCTATTTTCCTCCAAAGAAATTCCAAGCGTGGACTGCTTCAGTCATACCATATGGTGAATGACTATTACCTCAAAGACCAAAAGGGCCGTACTCTACAATGAGAGCATAAAGGACAGTCTGCTGTGGCATTCATTACCCAGCGCTCTGCCTTTGGACAAAATGCAGGAAAAAACTTCAGCTGTGATTAAGTCACATTGGTCTTTTATTACTAATTCCCCCAGCTGGCAGCTTTAAGAAGCTTTACACCTGAGGCAATACTCACCCTGTTCTCTTTTATTGCGTGAGTTAAGCTAAGGGAAGTTTTGCTAGGGAACACCCAAATAATCATGAAGCTGAGTTCAAATTATGGCTTTTATTACATCATTCAGAGGAAACATCAGGATTACTTCAAGTGTAATCAGAAGCAACATACTCTCTCTCTTTGGCCCTCATTTGCATCCCCCGCTAAGGCTGTTTCCTCTGCAAGCAAATAAATGGCTTTAAAGACTGAACTGTACTGGAACAGGACTAGGTTTGGGCTGGATCCCAGTTTAAATTCTGCAGGCTGCCTCCTTGTATTATATCCACAGCAGAATCACAGAACGCCAGGGGTTGGAAGGGACCTTGAAAGATCATCTAATCCAACCCATCCATTCATACAGTTCACAGGCCCACTATAAGGGGACAGATGAAAGACTGAAACACAAAAGAAATGCATCTTGGATAACTTACCCACATAATAAGGAGTGTAACAGGGGGTCTGCAGCGCATTTTGTACAGTGGTTTCTTTGGCAAAGCCGAAGTCAGTGAGTTTGAGTACAGTATCCTTCTCTTTAGACGTGTACAGCAAGTTTTCGGGCTGAAAGGCCACCAAAGAAAGGATAACTGGACAATGAAGAGATGTTTCTAATGAGGCTGAAAGGTCAAACTATTCCTGCTTGCAAGGATGCATGGAATTGGTACTCTTCCTCCCACATAGGTAGTTTCTCCTGCTTCTGAAGGGGAGTTCGGTGGCTGTTCTGGGGTTGGTTTTGGTTTTTTTAAGCAAGTATGATTCTGAAAGTAACTAATAACTGGCAAAGACTGCACACGGAGGCATAGCATCTGGTGTAAGTTCACTTCAGGCACTGTTATTTTCTTGTTAATTAACTGGATTGCAAGTTGGTAGTACCTCTTTAATTAACCATCTGACTACCATCAGATTCTTCTGCAATCTGTACCCATCTGGAAGGCATCAGCATACTGTAATATTCTGACCTTTGACTAGCTGCAAACTAGTTGTGAATAGATCCCTTCTCACACTGGCAGAGAAACAGGAACACCTTGACCATCCAATTGTACTTCTAGTTCTACTTAAACCACCACTGCCCATTTACTTTTCTGCCTTCTGCTCTTTTCTCCCTGCCCACACACCCTCAGGCCTCACCTTGACATCTCTATGGGCAATGTTCATTGAATGCAGATACTGGATAGCTGTTCCGATGTCTCTCATTATTTCAGAGGCCTCTATAAAGACAATTTTAGAGAAAGGTCACATTAACATTCCCACTGTAACTCGGGGACATGCTTGGGAATGCTTACGACTTACAAACAGCTTGCTCGAATACAGGGCTCGCGTCAAGACTAGAAAACCTAAAATTAGCTCTAACAGCTGTGTTTCGGTTTTGCAGGCAACCATACCCCCCACCCCCCCAGCTCCTCAGCCCTCCTCCTGAGCAGGCATTGCAACCAAATGGTCGACACTCCCGCTTTTGATGAGCTTCTAAACTTGTGCTTTAATGTGCTCACCAGAAAAGCAGCAAGAGCAGAGGAGGCAGGCAAGCAACATGCAAGACCGTGCAGAAAGGAGCCCCAACCAGGACATATCCCTGATTGTCCAGGACACGTCCTTGGTTGTCTGAGACGGAAACTTAACTTTCAGCTTCTAGTTCAGGGGTAATAGAAGGATATAACAGATTTTCTAAAAATAGAGCAACGTAACCATATAGCAATTTTACGACAGGTCACATTTTTACTCCTCACTGTCATTTGAAGTTTTTCGTCAGGAGAAACAAATTCAACAGTCCTATTCTGCAAAGCCCAAACTGACACCTCTGAAATAGTATGTTTCTAAAATTTCACATGGTCCCAGTGGGAAAATCTAATGGCTGGGGAGCTGCCTGTCAACAGCAGTACTCCTGAAGTCCGGAAGAGCTCAGATACTCAGGGGTTTGTGAGCAGGGAGAAGCAACATTCCCATTGTACCGACTGAGCATTATATTACACCTCCATTGACAGGGAAACAATTAGCAACTTCATCCTGATTCTGTTTTCTGCATAGGTGGAAACGTCGGTTGCAGTACTGAGAGAGAAGGTAGAAATTCTTATACTGTAATCTGGAATCCTTCTTCACATAGCTTGAGATTGAAATGACATGATCTCAGGCAAGGACAATCAGAAGGCAGAAACACTCCTACCTTTGGGGAAAACCTTGCACAACCTCCTCCTTTCCGGTCCAGGCCAAAAGCCCTGGCTCCTAAAGGGAAGTTGTGGCTGATACATAAACAGTCAGGGAACCTGGGGAATCCTGTGAACAGGGCTCATTTAATGCAAGAAAGAATGAAGGTGTCTTTTTTCGTTTGACACTCCCAAATGGTTTCTGAGTAAGCATCCGTATGTTATACAATAGTATTTAATGCAGAAAACCCGTATTTTTAGCAGAGTGGAGCCACTAATGATCAGAGAACCAGTTCTCCCCCTGGAATCCTGTATTTTAGAGGAGAACAAGTATTCCTGAAAATGTTAATTTTTGCTAAAAAAGTCTCTCATATCACTTAAAGGATTCATCACAGACAAGAAAACACAGGATCAAAAAAAAGCCTGGCCTCTCTACCAGGCTTGCAAAACAGTCACAATAATTTAGAAGCTCAGGTGTAAATTTTCCTTCTTCAATCATTTTGTCAGGATGCTCGTTACAAACAGTAACATTTTTACTTCTGAGCAGAAACGAGCACTCGTCTGTTGTGAACGGGTCCAGAGAACCAGAGACAAGTACACCTGGGGTACTGTGCAAGTAATAAACAGCAAACAATAAAAAAGGCCAGACTACTCTATTGCAGGCTCTGTCCCTGACTCATAGCAGGTCTTTAAACTTGTACATAATCTCTATTACAGACAAGCAGGCTTGTTTACAGTGTGGCTAATAACACTTCCTTTCAAGTAGTACTCTAAACCCTCGAATAAGAGATGTTTCATCAAATGTGATTTGCTCGTTATATTCATCACCTAACAGTATAGCTGGGCTCGAGTGATGCTGCTTGAGGGACAGCCAGAGGAGACATCACAGCAGAGGCTGCATTGATCATCTTAGAGGTGGTCAGGCAGGAGATCAGGGACTAGAATAACAAAGGCTGTGGTGATTCTGAAATGAAGAAGCTGAGCAGATTTGTATGAAGAATTTTCCTTTAAACCTTCCATGTTGTGCCTGAACTTGGCCAATTCTGGTAATTACTCATTTTCAGGAACTTTTAAAGTTTAATACAGAGTTGGATAGAAAATTTTAAAAAAGTAATTAAAAATAGTAAACAAAAATCAAATCAGAGAAAAATTCCTGTAAGGGAACTAAGCAAGGGAACAGAGACAGGGAGAAGCAATCTTTCACGAACTTTAAATTAAACATGATTTTTCACCTCTCTCAGTGAAAGCTTGATCTCCTCTCTCCTGGATCCTGCTGAACAGCTCTCCTCCTTCCATGCTGAAACAAGAACACAAAACCCCCCACCTTACATGAGCAGAAAAGATCAAATTAACACCTGACTGTGCATCCATATAAACATACAGAATCATGGCAGGAGCAGATTAGAAGAGATTCCAGGCTGTCTCCTATGCCAATGCTTCCTAAGCATCACATTCATTTGAAGGACACAAAGCCATTCTGATATGAAATAAATAGAGAACAAAGGAGTTTTGAGGCTTTCAGTGTAATGTAGTCTGTCACAAGGAACATGACATACACAGCTGGGAAGTCAGATACGCTGACACTGGGAGACTGTCAGTAATGGTGTTTTATGTAAGGGTTGGAGACAAAGAAAAAAGAAGGATGCAAAGATACTGAAAAGGATTATCAATTTGTCCCCAGTGAAAAAGATGTTAACTATGGTATTACAGATCAAAGAGAAAACAGGAAAAGTCATCATCAAAATAGTAGTAAAAAGGGTCATGTTAGATCACTGGATTTACATCTGAAGTTGGAAGCCACTCACAAAGAGCATCATATTTGTAGAGACATATCCTTCAAGACTGTAGTAATTAGTCAATGTTTTAATGAAGACAATTGTCACAGAGTACAAGGACAATTTATATTCTAGTTAAGACTCCTCATTCTCCTATCATACAAGACGGCTGGAGCAGCTGTACATTCCCCTACCAGTTCCAAAAGGACAATAAAAGACGTGCTGTGCAAACCAAAGCGGTACTACTGAGAAAGCTCACCTAGCTCCCAGCTAAGCCACCACATTCTCCCACTCCCTCCACCCCCTCAAAGAGCAGTGCCTGATGGAAGGCTGCTGCAGCTCCATACCATTCCATGACAATGAGGAGGCATCTCTTTCCATGATGTATATTCTCATAAACATCCAGGACATGGACAATGTGGGGACAGCCTGATGCTCGCCAATGATACTCTACTTCCTGACGGGCTTTTGGGTTGTCATACAGGAGCTGGAAAGAAACAGGAGAGAGCAACGTCAGTGAGACAGCATCGTTCTGCTTTAAATTGGCACCTACATGCATTGGAGCTCAAAAACTGTGGCAAACGTGACTCTCAGTACTTTCTCCAGCCAAACAATGTCAATTCATCCCAAGACTTTCACCATCTCTGGGCTGTCCAACTTCCTAGATCAAGGAACACAGATCCTTGGGACACAAGGTCCTTTAGAACTAAATAACCTCAAGGGGCAGCGAGGAGAGATTTTGAATCTGAAATGGAGACTGACTTGTCTCACCCACCTCTGGATGGCAAACAGCCATTTTTTTCCTAGTTGTTTGCAGTACTTGCAAACAGAGGAGAATCCCTCTGTTAAGGACAAGAACCTTCCCACCTGCCCCTCCAGCTCGTGGGAGAAGAGACTCCTAGGTGCAAGGTAAATCCTTAAAAGTTCAGCGAAGTTTAAAACAATGAGGACTTTAGAACATACTTCTGAATTACTACAAAAATTTCTGACCCCACCAGAGTCAGAAAGAAACCTTTGACTATCTAGATGCTTGAACTTCTTTGTCACATGAAGGCCAGTTTATTTTAAGGGCGTTAATCTCTAGAAGGGAGGTAAGAGCTCATCTTTCTTAATGCTGCAACCTCGTACACAAGGAACGTCTCCCTTCCCATTTGCAGAACTCTCTGTATCAGACTCTCACCGAGCTTTTGTGCTAGTGGGGCACGCTGCTGAATCACGCCTTCTCTTCTCTGCCTCATCTCTAGACACCACTAACACTTTGTGACAGAGGCTTTCTCTTTACTGCACATTTATACGGTTCCTACACAATACGGCTGTGATCGGAGTTTGATACTTTATGTCCTATAGTAATAATCATTGTAATGATGGAGCAGCAACAAAACTGATGCTATATAAAACACTGTCAAATGCGTTGAAACAGAATAAAAACCAAGCAAAGAACAATCACCTCTGATTTATTTGCCATAGAAATAAGGCTACAACAACTGTGGGGGAACTGTTTTCAAACAGGCAAACAATAAGAATCATTGCTGCACTATCAGCCTTAGCCTGAAGCTCTTCTCACTCATGTTTGCTATCAGGTCCCAGTCAAAATACAACTGCATGATAATTGCTGAAATGAAGCATTAATATGTAACCTGTCATTAGGGACCTATGAATCAGCCCAGGAAAATCAGATTGCTTTTCCACCCGGTTACCAAGCTAAGGCACAAATAGTGTCACAGGCACCTCTCGCTATAGGGAAACGCATGATTTAAAGGTCGCAGGAAGGAAGTTGCAAATTGTTGTTTCTTTATCGACTCAAATATAAACAATCTGCATCACTGTGGAAAAAAAAAAAAGGCAGCTTACACTTCTTTGCTGCTTTCAGCAAAGCAGACAGAGTAACATGGCAGGAAAGGCCTGTAATATGTTATGAAATACTGAGGAAGCTCTTGGGAACCACTGGGCAGAAGGTAAGAGCGTTCTCTTCTTTTACAGTCTGGGAACAGGAAAAGGGTGAGAAGTACTCTGCAGAGTGCACATTTTTGTATTTTTGTGAAGTACGGCAAGGCTGTAGGAGCGGACAAGTGACCTCAGGGGACGGATGGCTCCTCAGCTGAACAGACAGGGAGCCTCATCACCGTGACCACCCTGCAGGCTCCCTCAGCTCCGCTCCAAAAGCTCCAGCATGACACCAGATTTTCAGCAGTGTAAGGAGCTGAAGAAGCTTTCTTGCCGAGTTCAATGCCCTCGCAGCCAACCTACTTCTTCCACAGCTGTCGTTCTGCACTCAGAGCACACCCTTTTGAGATCACTAACTATCCGCCTCTTCCTTCCTGCTCCAGCCTGGCTGTGGCCTGATTTCCAACACAAATAACTTCCTACAGAAAGAGATGGCTCCAATTTGGACAAAAAGCCCATTAGAGAGTCCAAGAGCAGTTGCTTTACTTCTTTCAGCCATCAGCCCATTCAGCAGCTTTTCCTTCACGGCCACTGTGTTCTAGCTCAGTAGAACTGTCTATCAGCATTTTCCCCTCTGCCCTTCTGAGTTTGGGCTGTTGCCTAGAGGTCTCTTTAAAAGTTCCTTAAATTACATGTGCAACAATAAAGCCCAAACACCCCCAGGACTAACCAGACCATTTAGAAAAGCATTACAAGGTTTACTGCTTGGATATTACTGAATTAATGCCACTTCTGAGCAGGATGCTTCTAAAACCTCTCACCTATCCTGTGCTACTAATTAGACATAACCATTCTCTTTACTAATGTGAACTGCACTACAATCTGTGTATCTCATGCTTGCACAGCATGCAGAGGTGTTGTTTTTCATGTTTGTACCAAGTGCTTATGAAAATTGTTTCACAGAATTCAATTCTCACTCTCTAAAGAGCTTTTACAAGACATTTTGATACACACAAGGATGCTGCAGCTTCTTTTCTCTACCCCTACAAGCAAGTTTCTTGTACTCCTTAGTGCCAAGCTTGAATGTACTCATGTCAAGATGACACCTGGAGAAGCAGAGAAAAGGAAATGCAAAAATATAAAGCAGATACATGTACCAAGCAGCATCTGATATATCAACCAACTGCTAACCTTTGGATTTCTCCTCCTGAGCCTTAAAAATAAATCAAATCTTCTCCTTATGTCTAAAACTGGAAGGCCTAACTATACCTTTTAAGACATCCTAGAGATACAGACACCTGTAAAATGAAAGCCAGGCAGGGATGAAAGCACCAATTTCTACAAAACTTAGGTAACAATTTAGAAACAGACTGCAATTCTAGCCCTATGGTTAAATTTAACAAACCTACAAAAAAACATAAATGGATATTCTGCCTCCTGAGCCGGAGGAGAGACTCTGCTTCTGTTGCTGCAATAGCTTTGATAAGACTATGACCAGGTGCCCCTGACATTCTACAAAAGTACTGTGAACAAATCCAGAGTTTCAGGTAAGTTTTCCAGCATTGCTGGTTCATGTTGGTTTGAGGAAAGAGCAGCTTTGTCAAACAGTTTCAGCTCAGGGAGCCCCCAGTCATCCCTCTGGAATTCCCACGCAGTTCAGCTGAGTCACAGCTTGTCACAACGGGCTGTGGGCAGGATCCCGAACCGATCTAGCTTCAAAACAAGCCAAACCCAAGAAACATGACCCATCTCCCATTTTTTCATGAAGCCAGATCAGTGATCCGGTGCACAAGGCGCAGCAGCATTTGCATAACAGCGAGGGGAAGCCCTTGTGCGTGGTCAGGCAGCACAAGTCTGGAATAAGAGCCGCACAGTAGAAAACTGGTTTTGCTGGAGCTCAGCATTACTGAACTCCTGCCTAAAATAAGCAGATGAAGCATTAACAGCGAGATCACCAAAACCAGAGGCGATGGAAGGCAAGAACTCTGGTGCCCCCAGAGATTCACGTTAACTCTCCTTGGTATCTGAAGAAGCTGGAGAAAGAAGTGAGTTGTGTCACAGGCTGTACTCAGCCCGTTTCTGAGGAACAATGGGCCAATGCCAGAGGACGCGCCAGGACGCCCTGTGAATTCAGGGCCTGGGCGGAGGAGGGAGGCCTGAACTCTTTCAATCCTGGAGTAATGGCCTAACTCAAGTCAGCGAGAGCCTGCAAAATAAATTCTAAACTGCATCTTGGAAGGCCAACTCTGTGAAATTTCTTCCTGTACAGAATTTCTTAATAGAAAAAAAATGAACCGAAATGGAGACCAAAAAGTGACACAGTATCTTCTAATTGCTTTTCCATTGATTCGGTGTTTTGTAAGCAAGGAAGAATAGAAGGAACCCTCATACCTTAATGGTCTGATCTATAGAGGAAATAGCCTTCTAAGGACTCCAGGGACTAGCAAGTGATTTTCGGGACTCTGAAACTGTAACAACAGAGAGGGAAGATATCCTTGGGCAAAGGTATGAAACGGGCTGAGGAGAGGAAGCAATGACTTCTCTATGACTTTCTCTTTAATATGCACTAGCAGATTGCACAGATTCCTAATACACCTGCTATCTGCTCCCTGCATAGGGGATTAAGACCCTCACATATGCTTTTTATTTATTTTAAACTTCAGCAATTTCCCCTAATTCCAAACACTTGCAGTGCTCTGATTAGAACCGCTACAGGCTGAGTTCTCTTCCACTGCGCCTGCCGCAGTAAAGCAGCACCTGATACCACAACCATCTTTTACTTATTTGCACCAGTTCCAGAATCTGAACTCTCTTTCAGCAGACAATCAGTTTTATAATCCCTACGTTATTTTCCTCACAGGAAGGCTTCCCATTATTACAACTGAAAAGGGATCAGAAGAAACTTTCAGTCCTAGGGGTCTTCAGCATGTAATACTGATATATTGGCACTTAAATATAGCTTTATTTGTTTTTCTAGCAGGGGAAAAAAAAAGGTCTCTGCTCAGGCATAAGTGGGTAAATGTGTAACTCCTTTTGCTCTCTTTCCTCTTTGTGTGTAGCTGTTACAAAAATGCTGAATCCTACCAATAAGCCTCGGAATCTAAATTCATGCTGATGCACAGAAACTAACACCATTTGCTGCAGAGCAGCTCTTCCAGTCGTTCTTTATTCAAGAGTGGTTGATGGCAAAAGGATTCTTGGATAATGTTTCTTTCATCTCCTCCCTTCTCTATGTTACAAAAAAAAGAGGGGAAAAAAAACAAACCAAAACAACTATTGCTATGGCTTTGGACATTTGTCTTTTACTACACCCTGAATATTTGCACTACATCCATTAATTCAGTGTTAACAACCTTTATCTGTTCCCAGATCTCAAAGTCATCCGTGGTGTTTGAATGCTAAAAGAACTGAAATTATCAAGGTTTTCTTCTTCACGCATCAGCACTGCCAGTCAGTCAAGCTGCAGCAAGAAGCACGTATCTTTTTGCAACGGCGGCCCAGCAAGCTGGCAAATCCACACATGAAAATCTCCAAGAAATCACTGATTTATTTCTTAAAATATAAAACAGAACACATTTCTGCTCAAATTATTTAACACCGAAGCATTAGTCTATAGGCAAGGGATAAAAGCAAGGCAGGCACAGGTAGCGAGTCGTCACTAAGTCTCTCACTTGCCTGCTTTTATTCCAAATCCATTTTAGGCTATTAGAAATTAAATCTGCTTGGAGGCTTCATTGAAACAAACTGTCATCCCCATTCCTGCAGAGCTGTCCAAGCTGCTGCCACAGTTGGCATTAACTGGCATCTCCACCAGTGCTCAGGTAGACAGCCGGTCCCAGAGCTGGGCTTCTCCAAGCTAGTAATTGTCAGTAATAACAGCCAAGTAGCGGGACCGTGCAACGCTCCTGCCTGTGGGATCTAATCTTCTCACTCAACCTGCTGAGTGTCAGGGCTTTACTGTCTGCACTGAGGGACTTCTCTCTAGCCACTTCTTCTCTCCAGTCTTCCAATCTCAATCCAGTTTATCCTTTGAAACAGCAAAAGCTACAACAGATCTTTGGTGTAGGGGCGAATGAAGAGGACTCAGAGAAGAGTGCCTGCATGTGGTGTCAGTCACACTCTGAAACCACTTTCCTGCTGACACACAAGGCTTCAAGTTTCTTAAGGGGAAAAGAGGAGAAAGAGCAGAATGGGCAAATTAAAAAAGAACAGGTTAACAGCAAGGTGTGCTCTTTTGTGAGAGTTTGTGCACTGCATGTACAATAAATCCGCTGAAGTATTTAGCTCCCCGAGCACTTCTGCTTCGCCATCCCCAGAGAGCGCACGCCACATAAATATTATTTTGCTCCAAGCCTCTCTCCTGCAGTGAATCAACTAGGTCTTTCTAAAATAACTGTGGTATGGTCTGAGTTGTATTTATTGTAGCAGTATTCAAATTACGACCGGGCACTCAGTATGACTCTACAACCTGAGGTAAATGAGACATACCACTATTAATTCTCTAATTACACGTGCATCTAGCCATTCACTCTGCAAAGGTCAACTGTCTTTGTTCATAAACGTTAGTGGAAATACGGGAAATGCAACTGAAATGGCAGAGCAGTAGGCCAGTGTATGTTTCAAAGGTATCCCTCTGCACACACAACGATAGCATAACAGACAGGCAGAAAAATGAGCAAAAAATGCCCATGAAGAAAAGACACTGTCCTGAAAAATACTCTGATATTACACAAATCAGAACTGCAGTGCCAAAAAAATGCAACCGTACATTCAATACTATGAGGAATACATAAATGTAAATAAAAAACATGCTGTGCATTTTGCCACAACCATAAGACTACTTTGCATTTTAATACTGCGCTTGCTCTGCTGTGGGGATAGAAAAATAATTCTTATTGGTGCTTTACCATTCCAGTTATACTCAGTTGTGACAGGCTACAAAGCAGTTACGTGCAGCTTCTATTTTATTCAACATATTGCAACTGTATTTTAAAAGAAAAATAAATCACCAACAGCTACTAACATCCTGTTACCAGACAAGAACGTCCTCAAATGCTCGTTTATACAAGAAGGCCTACAGATCAGCTCCTCTCTCTACCTGCTCCTTATGACAGCTTCTACCACCCAACACCGCTCTTCAGCCAGCACTAACAACCACATTCAATACCTGCAGCCAGCACTCAGCACCTGTGGGGAGACCTGCCCTCTCCACAACCTGGACACGCTACAAAACATCCTTTCTTTCCTNCTCTCCCCATCTTACTCTCTCCCCATCTTACTCTCTCCCCATCTTACTCTCTCCCCATCTTACTCTCTGCTGAGGGAAGTAGCGGGGAGTGATAGAGCGACTTGGTGGGTAGCTGGTGCTCAGTCAAGGTCAACCCACCACAGGGCAGGGATAGGCAGAAATGCAGGACGACTGGGCAAGCCACAGGATTTGTGTTCACACTCTTTTAATCTGGTTTTTGGTCTGTAGGACCCTGGTACAGCTTTGCTCCATGCTGAGCACCACCAAAATCACCATTTCCTTCCTCAGAGCAGGATTCTGACTGTAATGCCCACAAGCACACAGCACAGGACACCTGGCAGCTACGGCACCTAAAATGCAAGATGCTCAGCCTGACGTGCCAGCATTGCTCTGCTTATAGTGTACTCAGGTTACCAGTATAATGCCAAATTTTCCAGAACCTCATATGGCATAAATACCTACAATAAGTTGCAATTGTGATTAAAATAATCTGTAGATCTACCACTATTCTTACTCTTCCTAAACTGATGAGTTGAGGAAAAGGAAATCTAAAAAGCTAGCTGAAAATTTGGACACCTTTTTTTCTATAGTTTCACTCTAGTGCCTAACATGAGGTTTGTCTTTGAAAAGGAAAGAAAAAGGAGGAAAAAAACACTTCAACAAAAACTTCACTCCTGCCAGCTATGAGTTCATAAATCCTGATAACAAGGATTCAGGGGACCCGGCTTCATCAATTCATACACCTCAATCCTTGGCTGATCAAAAGTAATAAAGCTTGCTTGTGAAACTTTGCTGCTTAAAAAAATTCCAGCAGACAGAATGCGGTGGCACCTCCTCTAACCATGAGCCCATGAGTTGTCTCCGGAGCCAATCCGATTCTGAGACACAGATTTCCGCAAGAACTGTGACCATCACAAAAACCTCTCCCATTTGATTTCTAAGTGCCAGTATTTCCTTATCTTTGTCTTTCTCCTGTGCAGTGACTGTGATGCACAGTAGCATTTCCCATGGTCATGAAATGGGATGGAACGTCTGTCTGCCAGGATGTGACTCTCACACGCTTCCCACTATTGACAGCTACAGTTGCTGAATTCCTTTTTAACTATTCCTACCCACCCCCTTTTCCAATGATATGACATTTTTGCTATATATATTCTTACTTTTATTTTTCTTTAACCTCTCCCTACCCACCCCCTTTTCCAATGATATGACATTTTTGCTATATATATTCTTACTTTTATTTTTCTATAACCTCTCCCTACCCACTCTCCCCTAACATAGCTAATTTACTCCAGCAGTAATAGCCATTGCAATCTACATGTATTTTGCACAGGAAGAAGTGGGAAGAGCAAACATCACAGATGTTATTCAGGGTGCTTAATGCTTACTTCAATGCTAACCATCATGAAACCCACCTGCAGAGCTATGTGGGACAGCAGGACAATGACACCAAGATTAGCAAGGCATGGCACACCTTTGTTAGAGCAGGATGAGGCAGAAGGCACAGACCAGAAAAACAAAAGGTACTGAGAGGATCTAAGTCTGATGCTCCCTTTCCTAATCATCATGCTAAGAAGCAGTATCAAAATTAACACAGAAGCAATAATACTGAACAAGATAGAAGCAAAATTTAGCAACATGTTTAATCTCATCACCACAGATAACAGTAGCTCCAAGAGGAACCCGTGCTGCCTCTCAGCCTTTCTCTGTGTTTCTTGCATGTGTGACTGCAGTCATAAAGATTAAATCACTGAAGAACTCCCAGGAAGCCTTTGACATCCTTCCCAACACATGGAGGCTCTCCAGGGTGCATGTTGGATTCTTGCTGTAGGTACCTTCTACGCATCTGCCTCTGCACTCTGCTCCCCACCCCAGCCCGACTTTTTCACAGTTAACACCTTAAAGAGCTTCTCCTCACAACTGCAGCTATATTCTCTCCTACAGCCCCACCATTTGCCAGCAGAATTCAGAATGAAGACACCATCCTCCCACACCACTGCCTGCACACCTAAATTCCCTGTTAGCTGACTTCCCCCTCCCCTTCCACATGAATTTAGGATTGTCACCCATGCATGCAAAGCTTGGCAATATGCCACCCCAGGCCAGTTCTCTCACATGTGTCGCTGTTCTTCCTCTTCTTTCACATCTCCTTTCTCTATACCCACACTTGTGCTTTCTGTCATATAACCTACCAGGCCAAGCAGTTTCTCTCTCTTCTGCTGCACCATCTATCTCAAGTATTACCAAATCATTCAAACACAAGAACCCAGCAATAAACAAAGAACTCTCAAATCTTCCTTCTCTCATTCCACAGGGCTCATCTACTTCTTTTAAGTATCATCTTAAGGGGAGTCTTGCTAAATCCCAGACATCAGTGGCACTGACAGCAAGTGCACTTCACGTCCCTCACAGAAGAGATAGTGAGACTTCACCCAGTTCTTAGGAATCTAACAGCAGTGACTCTGGCCAGCATAACATCAAATACTCCTGAAAGCTGCTGCCGGTGGGAACTTGTCTACAAAAAATAAAACAAAGCCCTAAGACCTTCAGCAAGGACATCTGTAAGATTTCTCTAGTGCTTCAAGTCACTGCTATATATGTTTTTGCACTCATATTTGTGCAAGCTCTGCTGTTGGCATTTTCAGGCAGAGATCTGTATTTCTAAGTCACAACTCAGTAGATAGCTCAGTGGTAGATGGTTTAAAGGTCCATCAGGCATGAAGATCCCTGGAACTGATATTGGGTAAAGCAAAAATATGACAAAGAATGGTGTGATTGTGAATAGAAACAAAACCACGCAGCACTCAGTGGAGGCTAGAAATGCAAAGGAAGCCATTAAGAGAAAAAGGAAAGTAAATTGCTCTCCCAAGACTTCTTGTGCTTATTCTGTTTGAATATATATTCTGCAGTCAAGTGAACTATTACATAGGAAAAGAAAGAAAAGAAATAAACTGGGGGAAGAGGGAATTCAACAGACGGAGTCAACATAAGCAAGTGACAGTGCAGTAAAACTGGTATTTATGTTATTCTCCCGGATTCATTTTGCCCGGTGCCCCAGCTTAGCCACCCAGGGCTACAGCTCTGCTTCGTCAGCACCAGAATCCAGCAATCAAATCCATTGCTTTTCTCCTGAGCTCCGCAGCACACGCCTGGAGCAGCTAATGCCTTACAGCACTTCACTAATTGATTAAGTGCTCTTTAATATCTAGGACACTGAAAAACACACACTTCCTAGAAGATAACTGGGAGCTGCCAGTTCACACACAGCCAAGCAATCCTTCCCAGTTCCTTTCAGAAACCTCCAAGAAATGCCATGCAAGCTGCCTTTAAGGAAGATCTCCTCACCTCATAAATGCCCTGTCTTTTTAATCTAAACCCTTCCTGAGCCACAGCTCCCTCTCTTCATCCAAAAAATTTCAGTGATTTGTCCAGCCCATCCAGATTCCCACCCTGCCCGGTTAAGCACTAAATCCATGGAGGCTCTTCTTCAATAGCCAGGAACTTCTGCTAGCCCCTGACAAGTCACTGCTTCTTGCTATTCCAGGCAGGCAGACTTTATTTCCCCCAAGCTCCAGAGGGCGAGGAACATCCTTCCATTTTATTGCCTGCTTTACTTCAGTTTTTGGCCACCTAGCCTGGCTCTGAAGATTTTCCTTGTACCAGGATACGGTGTGAAGTGAGAGGAAGGAGCAGAGGGTTCCTTCTCCTACATTCATGTTCCATTTCTTTGACAGATGTCAGGGAGAACTGCTTCACATTCCCTGCAACCAGATGACAGAAAGCAGTCAGACACCACAAAGGTAGAACAGAGCAGCTCAAATGGAAGGGTGGGTTTTTGCCAAAGCAAGAGCATTTCCTTCACATTCCTGAATAGATTTCCTCTCTGCTCCTGCATTGTTTTGGCTGCCTCATGACTACATATGCAAAAGCAAAAGGAGCAGGATCCCAAGAATATTTGGAAGTCTAATATTTTGATGTCTCAGTTAAAGTGACACCATGCTGAGGATTACGCAGGGGTCAGAAAAATGAGATGTAGCAAAAGCACTGCTGAACACAAATCATTCCAGGAATCTCAGTCCTCCTCATCTTTCCAAGCTGAACCATACATGTGTTTCCTTCTTTTAAGACACTGTCCTTCCCCCCACCCCCCCCCACGCCTTTCCTGCAGCAGTATCTGCTTGTGGTATACAATGCAAGGCTGGCTCAGTTCCACAAGTCAGTGTGCCTGAAAGAGAGGAGCCTGGGCTTGAGGAAGGGGAGGAGGGAGTGAGAAAGCTGGGGCAATAGAGGAAAGGGACTTGGAAGATCTTTCTGGCCTAAAGTCACCTGCCCGATTCCAACTAATGTTAGCACCATGGAAACAGCTGCCCCATGAAAGTGTTAATGACTTCGGAGGTGATGAATTCACGGAAGCAATGTGCCATTCTGTATCATTCTCCTAGACGTGACACATCAGGGAATCGGGAAAACATACCCACACTAAAGCCACGTGAACAGAGAAACAGATTGTCTGAGCTGTGCAGCTGCTGGTCTCTCACCAGAGCCGATTCAACACTTCACAGCAGGCAGTGGCAAGGGGAGAAGCACTCAGCCATGATGCCCTTCCCATCAGTCGGGAAGACAGATCCCCAAGCGGAGACAGGAAGGGTAAGGGAAATTTGCAGGTTTTGAACATCGTGCAGCGCTCTAAGACCTGGACGATACCTGCATAATATGCAGGATTTTGTCCAAGACATGTCAGGTGATGGCAATTTCAACTTTCATGGGTTAATCCTCCTCATCATCACAAAAAATGCTTGTGCATTTATTTATATAGGGCCACATACCCTTTTTTCAAGCAGTGGCCACTTTGAAAACCTTTAGAAAACACCTCTGGGTTTGTGTTCACCATTTGGTATTCGTGCGTCCTAAGATGAAGGTTGTTTGTCCAAATTCACAGACACACTTGCCACCCTCTTGCCCTCCACTAGTTACTAATGGAAGCTGTAAGGGCTGCTCACAATCAGAGAGAGATCAGCTCTGAGGAGCACCCCAGAATCCCTACCACCACAAGCTTCTTGACTCTCATTGCCCTGTTTTGGGTGAGGGAGGAGAATCCCTGAAGGTCTGGTGAAAGAACATTAAGACAGCGATGCACTGTTCTCATCTTACAACTACGCAGTACAAGCTCAAGCAGGTCAAATGCAATCACTTTCAAAACACTTCTCAATACTGAATGATGATACCAACTATTGCGGAATATGGAGACATTTTTCAAACCTTAATGCATTAAACCTTAAAGCTCCTAAAGTCTCAGTTTCTTCTTAGCAGTTAACTGTTTTAAACTAAGAAGCTGTGATTTTGAACATGGGGGGTGCTTCTGCCAGAATTCATAATTATCCATCACCAGCTGTATTGCTCACTGCAAAATTAGAACTATTTCAGTCAAAACTATAAGTTTCCACATGAAAATATACAACAGATTGGTAGAAAAACATTCTTAGGTCCTGGACAGAACCCATGAGGAGATCCTTCATTTATGTACCAGAACACCAGCAGCTGATTTGCCTATGAAGTCTGGGTACAGAAATCCACTTCCAGATCCTTGCTCTGCCTGAATTAGATCAGGGTCCTCTGTTTCACTACTCGAGTCCTTACAGCTCTTACAGAGAACTTTTTGCTCACCCACAGTGTGCTGTGTGTCCCCGTTTCCACCGCTGAAACACATGTTAACCAAGCAGAGACACAGCCCTGAATTTCAGACTCCAGCTAAGTGGAAGCCATTGTCTATTATGGGATGGGTATGACAATTTTCTTTTCTCATGAGGAGAAGGTGCCTAGCTGCTTCTAAATGTGGGGAATACAAATTTTTGTATTTGCTAAAGTTTTCACACCGTCAAAATACCATTTCCTGTTCAGTTTTAAGAGAGGTCTATCTAAAAACAATTGCCACAAAAGAAAAGGTGAGCCTTAGCAAGAAAACCTCCTCGGGGGTACACGCACTCGTTACATGCAGCACAAGGGGGACACAGAGGAAACAAGACATCCCTAAGCCAAGTTTCATGAATGCTGGCAGAACTGGAGAGCTACACACCAGGACTCCCGCAGGGTCTCTAGGGGATGCCATGCAATAGCTGCGCTTAGTTTCTACAATATACACTGACACAGCGAGCACGACTGGAAAAATATTACTGCTCACTTTCCAAAGAACTGTTACTGGAATACCTCTGCCTGCTTCGCTTGTTTATCCCTGTGAGCCTTAGGGGAAAAGACCGTAAGAACTTGGGACTGGGAATGTGAAAGTGAAGCCTTTTCCTAACTCTGCAACGTGCTTACCAAGGCAATTTCTAATAAAGGGTGTTTCAGCCTCTATATCAGAAAGAAAAATTGTCCTGCCTTTTGAGAAAGATGGAATAAGGTTTGGCTGCAGAAATACCACTGAAGTCTGGATGCTTACTCACTCAAATGACTAAGGGCATATTTTTTGTGACCCAAATTCTGGCTACACCACCACAGTACTAAAGAAAAAAAAAGCAGCAATGTTTAAGGCATACAGATTCAGACAGAAATTAAGGAAATGTTTAGGAAAGCTGAAGTAAACCAAAAAAAACCCCAACAATGGATGAACGTGCATCAACTGAAGCGAGCAACAGAGCTCGCTACCCTCCTTTAGCGACAGGTCTGGGTACTTGGAATTGTGACATTTAGGCACAACTTATAAACCCACCTCCTGGTTTGCCCGAAAGAGGCCTGACTGCAACTTTTAAAGCTGCAAAGCCTTGACATGTTTGGAAGCTTGTAAATAAAAAATGTTAGACCTCGTTTGCTGTCTCTTCCCCTTAACAATCCTGCAGGCCCACGCCATGAATCCCCTCTGCTGCTCTGCAACACTTCCAGTTGCTTTGCTCTCTCATCAACACAGTTGTCTTGCAAAAGGTATAAAACCCAACAAATATCAGGCAGAAGCCACAGAGAGAAAGTCGTTTAAATGCTAGGATCCAGGAGTGCTCTCTGGCACTTTAAAAGCTGAATGTAAAGGTTCCAGTCTGTAAAGATACTATCAGATTTAAAGACTGCAGATTTATAAACAGCCATAGTGGTGTAGATTCTTGCAATACCTCTCAGTCCAGATTTCATCTAGGCCACCTTAGATAACACAATCTCCTTTCACTATGCAAACCTTCCAAACAACATTTGTTGTTGCCTCTCCCAAAATTCAGGGCACTCAGACATTTGTCCCATTCCGCTTCCTATCTTTGCCGATCTCCACACTGCTAGTTTGTTAATACTGTTGCCAGAGATTTCCTTACTATCAATAATCTAGTGTGTTGTCTGTGTGTTTATTGTTTATTGTACATTTACCTCAGACACGCTGTCTCCAGGTTTTCATTATGTGGCTAAAGTTAGCACAGAAGCTCACTGTAGTAGTCCCACCACCTTAATACATGAGAGAAAGCAGACATCACATGCACAAACAACCCTGTGTCCTCCCTCCTTGCCCTAGCCCTCTGCAGACTCCTGCAGTGCCCTAATACGGGCTCTCTTCACTGCTCAGAATATGCAGGGCTGCAAGTTTAAAAACTCCAAGCAATGTTAAGATTTGTCAGATACATTAATATTCTTTTACACAGCTAAGCTGTCAAAGCCGTGCCACTAAACATTAAAAGGGAATACACAGCTTATAGAGCTCATTTTCCCACAAGGACTATTTGCAGTGTTTGGTGCAGCCACTACACACACCTAGAAGTGTCTGGAAAAGAAACTGCATGGCAGATCCAGACAAGGCAAATGAGGTAACTTTTGTAAAACAAAATGAAAAAAAAAAAAAAATTAAAGCTGAATCTTCTTCTTTGCATATTGCTGACCAAAAAAAAAAAAAGAAAAAGAAAAAAAGAGTAGTAAAGCAAGCAAGGCCCAGGTTGCAGTTTTCACTAAAAAGGCTTCAGTGATGCTTTACTGGAAGTGATTGATAGTAGAAGTAAAAATACCCCTACCAGCAGCTGAATTTCTGAGAAGTGTTTACTGAAAGCTGTTGTGTGATGCAGTCTTCACACGCTGCGTAGACTGCAAGTTTTCTGCAGCTCATGGTCCTGGAAAGCGCCTCTAAGGTTACTCCACGGATTCTTCTGACAGAAGGACTCACATCCACACGTTGCCTACATGAACTGCTACGGCACGATTAGGAGGCTATACTCTTGCCATGAAGAGACCAGACTTGAGAATCTAAGGTTCTTTTTTAAGTCCTATTGGGACAAAAACTGTCTCTGGATGTGGTTTCCTCACATTTTTCTGCAACGGGGTGCTTTTGGCACAAACTGTTTGGCAGTGCCCAACACAGGGATGACAGAGGCCATACTAAATCCTGATAATATAAATTCTGTGCATACAGCATAACTTAGCAATTTAATCATTCTGTTGTTTCTCTAAACTGTTTTCTCTGAGCCAGTTAATATCCCCTCAGTATATACGTAACAAATAAAATGTTGGACATAAAAGGACCCATTATTCTAACTTTTTACTGCTACCAACAGGCCTCTTGGGATAATTTCATAGTATGATTAAACTTGCCCTTTTAGACCTTCTAATGTCAGTGAATTCTAGGATTAAGGTGCTTGAGTAACCTGAATAGTGCTCCCTCTGGATGTGTGTATTAAACACAGTATTATTACACATTATTGGTCCGTCTTTAACTTCATCCTTACAACAGTCAGAGTGCAACCTGAGCCTGATCGTGATGCAAGTCAGGATGCAGAGTGACAGGAACTGCTATCTGCAGCCTCTCCCACCTCCTCTTCATTTCACACAGAAACTGGAAAGTGCAACATAAGAAAGAAGCGTCTTGTGGGTACCACAGCTGAATGCTACTCTCAAAAATCTGGATTCTCCTCTTGTCTCTCCCTGATGTCTTATGCAACGCTCAGGAAGTCAACTGAGCCACATAGGTAGCCACTAGTTGCCTACACCTCATTTCTTAGAAGCCTGAACTGAAGCCTCATTTGCAGAAGTCCTGGGTACTCCCAGCTGTAACAGAGCTTGGGTCTAAAAAGCTTGGCTTAAATTAAAGTGCAATCTGTTCTCAGTACACTGAGGGGGGTAAGAAATCTCCCTCAGCTGAGATATTTCAAATAAAGCTCCCAAAGTTCAGTGGACATTTTCACTCATAGAAGTCTAACCTATTTCTCTGCTCCCCATGTGTGTAGTAGGAACAATACAAACTTATCTTAAAGCCATGTTGCCAAAGTAACAGTGATCAGGGTATAATAGTGAAAACACCACAAAGCACAACCAGGAAGAAGTGAAAAAAAAAAATCTCTTTTCAGAGTAGGTCTTGAATAACCTGAAGCAAAGAAGCCTTGTCCATATGATGAACAATGACAATGAAACCAGGTATCGAAATCAGTCATCTAACAATCTAATAATTTTGTCCATGCACGGAAAACGGCTGAAGTGTGGTAGGAAGTAGAGATTGCAGGACAGTCAAAGTATGTACATGGCCTCCAAATCCCAGACTCCAGCTTCTTTACTTCCCCTTCCCAATTCTCCACCCCTCGGGTCCCTGTCTCTGCCTCTCTGATGGGGCTCCTTATCCAAAGTCAGCCTTGACACTTTGTTCCTCATCCATCAACTTCTTGCTCCTGTCTCTGTATCCTGGCTACTCCTTCAGCAATGCCTCCTCAGTAGATCTCATCCTCTACCACCTCCAGGCCCCCATGTCTCTGCTAGTAACCACCAGATCTCTGCTTCTCTATGGTTTTGAGGACAGTGGGAGAGCCAAAGACCAGTACCTGTGTAGTACCTGTGTCCAGAACCAGCACAGATTTCAAGGGCACAGGGATTCAATCCCTGGAAAATACCTGCTCCGCTGTAGTCTGCGGCATACCCAGCGCAAACGCACCTTTGGGAAAGTCAGTTGTTAAAACTGAACGCATCTCGTCTGACCAGTAAAGATCCACAATTTGTCTGAACTTGGAATGACTGCACAGGGTGACAGGGCAAGACACTCCTAAAACAAAATTCTCCCTTCAACAAACTCCAAATGCAAGTGTCAGGCAAATCACTAGAAACTTAATTTGTAATTTATGCAGGTAAAACAATTTTTTCTTCTAGTCTTATTAGTGGAAATGGTTGAAAAATTTCCAGCAAAACAACTCTTGCAAAACTGTTTCTTTTCAACAGAGGAAATACCGTCTGTCAAGTCTGTCAGAATATTAAGATGAGAGAGGCCTTGTAGATCAAGGCAGTCCCACCAGAAAGCTAAGCTGTGAGCCCTGCCTACAGGCAGGTGCTTTGTCCAGCCCAATACCATGTCTTTCCAGAGGCACAGTAGAGTTCCCTGGTAAAAGCAATCAGAACATTGCCCTCACAACATCATCATTTTTCCTGAGGCCTAATTTTTTCATTTTACACGAGATCTACCCCATTAGTCACAGTTCTGATGTCTTCACCAAGATAAACCATTCCCTTAACGTAACAGATACTTTGCCTGAGCAAGGACAATGACTTTGGTTGTTATTTTTGTTTCTTTCCACAATTAACTCTGATACTGCCTGAGAAACTAATTACATCAGAGAAGTACTCAGTATTTTATCTGAGATGCCTTTTCCTGATGCTATCTTCAAACCATATATACTCAGCTTTCATCATTGCTCACCCTTTCCAACACCCGTTATCCAGAATGATCTGCTCTTGGAACAATTCAGATAGTCGATGTTTCCCCATCTTTCCTGATAGGTGGTATCTATCACTCGATGCTGGGATCTGCAGGGTGCACATGGTAGTTCCATCCACACATTAAGCAGTTCCAACATCAGCACTAGTCTAGCGAATCAGATGAACCCTGGTGCACCATATACAACCGAGGGACTCCAAGTGCAGCTGCAGAGAAAGTTCTCTACCTTTTTAAATGCTGCTGTGCTGTGACTTAATTAAACCCCAGAAAGAGTAAAGTTGTACTCAAGTATCAGTCTGCATCATTCTCAATATTCTAGTTCTGCCTATTTCTCCCATCTTCTGGAGCGTTACATGTCTTCCACTTTTTTGTCTGTAATTGTATTTATTACTTTGTTATTATTCTGTACCTTTTACTTCTGCTTGAAAATAATTTTCAAAAACAGAGGAATCAAGGACTTAATTAACAAAACTCAGCATCTTTTACCGTAACTTCATTATTTGCTTTGTTCAAATTCAGTCTCATTTTTCTAGGAAGATCGGGTGCAGTAAAGAACCAAAGATTTAAATGAAAGACTTTCTAACTGTATTAGTGCCTCCTCAATCCAATAATCAAAACTAGGCATTATTTTTATTTCACCATTGTATTACATAAATTTATGCCATTATATTGCCTTTTAAAAAATAAGTACTTTTCTACCCCTCTGATTTGTGTTTATTTTAATTAAAATAACAAAATCAATAATTCTTAGACTCATTTATCTGATTGCTCCCCTATTTCTGCAATGGTCATTATCTCTATGTCTTCCAATCTCAGTATACTACTTAGTTATTCTTATTTTCCTCAGTTCTACAGGGCAACACTAGGTCATTTGCATGCCTTATTTCTTTCTCATACAAAGTCTACAGAGAAGTAATTTGCTGCCTCCTGTTCTCCCATTTCAAACTAACAATAAAAGGGGTGAAGTTAGAAGATATTTATTTCACGCTTCCTTACTTTTGAGTCAATTAACAACAAATTACGTTTTAAGAATAGAAGAGAATTTTAAATAAACATAGTCAAGCTAAAGTCATCTAAGAGTATTTGGCAACTCTATGCTAGGATTTTTGTAACACTTCAGTCTCTTGCTTTAGCAGGGAGACCCCAATTCAACAGCAACAGCAAGAATGGGGAAGCAGGCTGAGGAACAGTCGTGGAAGCAGCTCTTGAAGCAGACAAGCTTCCCAGAAGGCAGTGCTAGCAGTTAACTCATGTTTTCAACTGCTAGCTACAGACACTATATAAATTGTTACTGCTAGCACAGAGAAAGATGTGCTGTAACTTCAGGTTAAGGGAGAATACAGTCTTCCATACTGTATTCAACCTTGGGTTACAGCCCTCACGCCAACAGCTTGAGTTGGGCACATCCTTCTCATCTGTGGGGTCATCATCCCGTAACATCCCTAATAACTCAGCTCCTGCCCTTGTACCTGGGTCACCTCACCAGAGAAGATGTTTGGGAGGTGGCAGGAGAGATGCCGTCCCGGAAGACTTACCTGACCACGCAGTAAGGAAAACTCAGATCAGTGGTGATCACGTTCACTGCAAGAACAGACACAGATACGCCCGGAATCCTCCCACATGCTGGTGTAGTCAAGGCCCGTCCTTCACAAGGAGTGGCCGTGGGCAGCGCTTGCGCTGTTCAGCCCAGGAGAGCTCCGTAGGGAGGCTCCGTGCTGCACGGCCCAGAGGGAACCGAGCACAGGGGACACTTCCACTGTGTCCTCCAAGCATTTTAAAACTGCACATAAAAGTAACAGTTGCATGTAAAAAGTACTTTGGGCAAATCGCAAAAGCACTGGGTAGACATGCCTCGTAGCTCCTTCAAATCTCCCACAGGAACACTTAAAAGAACTAGGTAAAATTTGGTATATTCTGCTGAGTAAAATCTTCACATACCCAAATTTTTCGCCTCACACGTTTGGCAGACTTTGAGATGTAAATTATAATCCTGTGTGGATATGCAGAAAAATGTAAATGTTGAAACTGGAACATAGACCTCATGGGCCTGGTGTTAAATCACAGAAACTTGGGTTCCTGTAGGGTCATGAGAAGCACAAATGCAGTACAGCTATGTTGAACTGCACAAGTAGTAAGTCATCTATTTTTGGGACTGCTTTTTCTTATATCCGTGATTTATATTATGCATGGAAGCCTGCATATTTCCTTAAAATGGAAAAGCTTACTGATTTCTATTTTCACAGACAGTGAGAAAACAAAAATAAAGCCAAAACTGAATTCCTAATTCAAGCCAAATTCCAACAGACTTTTCAGAAAAAAGGCAGAAAGGAACATAACATTTTTTGGTTCAGTTACTCATCCCACAAGTTTGATTTTGTTACACATTGTGGTTATTAACAAGCCTCTAGTGGACTACAGTTCCTAGTAATTAATGTTTATTTGTTCCCTTTTTCTAAATAACGTAAATTTTGACTCTCTGTTCTCACACAAAAATATATACAAACACGCAAAACGGGCAAAACTACGTATTTTGTGTTGAGCTAACAAGATCTATGACTTCAGAAAAAGGAGATATGCAAATAATGTACCAGAGCTTACATTTCTATACAATTAGTAAAAATAAAAATTGAAAAAAAATCAGAAATCTTTAAAAGCTAACTGAGGAGCATATCAAATGTAAAGAAAAAGGAGAGTAGAGAAATAATACACCTCCACCTTGCCTCAGAAAAATGCTGAAATGCAAATACTTGTTTTATGTTTAAAGCAATTTTACTTTTTTCTTCTTAAATGTATATACCTTATTAAATGAAAAATCTAATACTGTAAACTCCAAATTGGTAGGTTACAAAAATATTAACAGCAAATTTAATCATACTTCAGAAGTTCAGTTTCTATTTATGGAACGCTAAATGGATCTGAGAGAAGAAAAATGGAAAAATTACGAAGAATGATTTTCCCTCATATAGTTTTTAATGATAAAATGGAAGTTTTGAGGTCGAAGGAAAGATTGACATTTACTGACATTTAGCAGTTAAAATGTAATCCTTCCAGAGAATGAATAGCAGAAAAAGGTGGGGGTGGAAGAGAAGAGAATCAATTTCTGCCCTGATTACACAGAAGTAAAGAAGTTAAAAAGCGTGGAATAAACTGAATGAAAGCACAAACCCACAGATGAAGTTGTCCCGAGCATGGAGGAGGCTGTCAGAGGTCCCAGGAATTTTGGGGTTCCCTAGAAATACTCCCTACAAAACAAGCAGTCAGCTACAAACCACAAGTGGTAATCAGTCATACTGAACTGGGAAAGAGGTCGTTGCTCCTGATGTCTCAGTGGTGGTAATTACAGACCAATGTGCACTACCACACAACTCCAAATCTGCACAGGATCCGATTTATTTGTTCAGGAAAAGGCTTTACAATTAACCTATTTTTTTTTAAGCAAATGGAAAAGAAAATGCCCACAAGTTTTGTAGCAGGGACACCAATCACTCTGTGTAGATCCAAACTGAAATGCAAAACATCAGCCAAGATTTCTGCATGATCATGAAAAAAAATGAGCATAGAAACCTAAAGATTAGCTACAGTCCAAAGGTATAAGGTATTTCGATGAATAACTGGCAGATTTAGATTAAAAGTGGTATGAAAGTGTAAATTATCTTATTAAAGTTCATTTATTTTCTAATTAAAGCTTAAGTATTATTTGAAAGCTTGAACAGACATCTTAAAACAACCCAATGCAGCCTGATTTCTTGGCAGGATCACCACATTAGAAAAGTGCCTCCTTTGAATTGTTTCAAGTTTAGTTTAAATTGAGGGAGCTCTAATCTGGTGAACTCTTTGAATAAAAACCCTGAGGTACTAGGGAGGTTTGAAAGATACTACCCTACAGAGAAGGTAAGGAACCTTTGGGTAATATGAAGCAATTAAAAAACAGAACCTTGATTCATATTAACAATATATTAGCAGTGCTAATCTCAACCAGAGAGCATCTAATGCTCTTGTGCACATAAAGGAGTAATAGCACGCAGTTGTCTACTGGCAATCCCCTCTGCAGGAAGAAACCAAGTGAAGATGGAACACATTAACATTATTCATGTTTAATATAAAGCAGTGCAGCGTTCCTCAGTGACACAGGCGGTGTGTTGTGCACACAAGAAGGTGGTGACTAGCAGCAATGTTAACAATAATTTCCCCTATCTAGTCAGCCCAATTTTAACCTGCTCAAATGCAGGTCAGTAGATGAACTTTAAAGGACAAAAATGACCATTTTGGTCTGCCGAGTCCAGAGCATCCTCAAGAAACAGAGAGGAACAAATCACACCAGGAAAACACAAGACTCACGTTAGAAAACAGCTGTTCAGTGCACAATACAAAGTCATAGTACGCTGAATGCATTCAGATGTTCGAGTTCAGAAGGTTTACATAAACCAAAACCAGAGAACACCCATCTCCTCACCACCTTTTACGCTTGGGATAGACGGGAGGAATGACATGAGGAACTCCACATTCAGCAGTATCATGGATACCTTCCCATCCTATCCTCAGAGGACTGCCACACAACCCTTTCTCACACTGACTCTACCCTGGGCTCCAAGCTCAAACCATCCTCCTTCTCCAAAACTGCCCTCCTGTGAAATATGTTCCTTTGTTTGTAGGATGCAGGCAAACTCCCGCTTTAGTTTTTAAGTGAAACAGTCCTACACAGTTATTAGCTCACACTGCCAAAAATCAAGACTGTCACAGATACCAAGAACAAGTTTGGGGTATTCTGATTTAACAACAACTTATTATTTGTGTGTTGGATGTTTTATTGAATCAACACTTGCGAGAACTTTCTCCACATTTCCCCTCTGAGACTTGGCTTTTGGCAGCAAACACACAACGCTGCAGTCATTCACTCTCCCTCACACCTCCACAACAGTGATTCAGACAGCAGAGAGGTGGGAAAGACTCAGAATTAATTGCTCTTGTATAAAATCTTTTATCGATAATGTATATTGCTGTTTTCCCCTCCTCCCTACTGCAATAAGAGGTTAGTTTTTGTAGATCTTGAGTGTCACATCCCATTTTTCACCAGTAACAGGCACAGAGGCCCAGCCCAAGTCACAGCAGTCACACTCACCTGCCAAAACAGAGGCGTGTCTGGCAATCAGGGCTTCTGAAATGCAACTGGAACTGAAAGTCACTCTCACACTCCCTCCGCCTTCCAGAGACCTTTAATCACAGCATCTCAGCAACAGGAAAAAGCTATTACAGAGCTGAGAGACTGGAGGAAAATTCCACTTGATACCAATCCACCAGAACTGAGATTGTTTCTAAATTAACTGACCTTTCCTCATCCACCACTTTCACTTTGCCAGTCTGCTTCCCTGCACTCTGGGGCCACAAATCCAATGAGGTGCTTACTTTGTAGGTGTACAAACACAAAGAAAATCAGCTGAAAAAACACCCAACTAAACACGATAAGCCTCACAAAACACCTAATTCTAATAAACAAGACAACTGTCCAGAGATTTTGCCCTTTGTAAGAATAACTTGTGTACCATAAACTCAATGCTGAGTCATATGTCCAGAAATAAGCAGCACGAATACAACCAGCTATTAAAAGTGGGTGGTAATTCCATTCTAAGTTGCAGATGCAAAGCTTAGTCTCTAGAAACCATTAATAGGCATCCAAAAACTAAATTAAAACCATGACCTGCATTTGGGTACCTGATTTCATTATGTTTTTGAAACAGTTTAAAACATTAACTTCCCATTTCTTTAAAGTTTCAGCTTCTGGTAATAGCTGTTCTCAGCAGTTGCCTTTTTTCTTTTTTTTTTTTACCATAATTTCTATTAAAGGTGTGAATAAACAGCAGAAAGTGACCAAAAAGAATATTCCACAACACTATACTGTTTGCATTTCCACGGCCCAAGTCTGATAAATGTACTTTCCTGCCCTGCCCTTCAGGGTGGGGGTGGGGGGAAGGGGAAGATTTAAATATGAATGGCTACTGCGAAAAACCTTTTTCACTTTATGTTTACACCCTGGTTTAGACAAGAACAACTTGCCCAGGAAGACACACCCTGATATGAAACTATTACACAAGTGATGAGCATTACCCAGAACTACAGCCAACTGCAAAGATGAGACTCTCTTTGGACAGGATAGCACTTTACACCTACAGCAGCAATACACTCAACACAAGACAAGGAATAAGAAGTCTTCTGAAGCTCCAAGTGTCATTACTCATCCTGACATTTTTGTAATTATAAGCTGCAACAACAGGATCGAGAAGACCACAGCCAAATTTGTACAGTATATTGAAACTACAGGGTTTTCTTTCACATTTGCAACACTCAAAAGAGGCAGGTTGTTTTTTTTTCTCTCAGCTCCTGAGGTAATGAATTTCACAAGTTAACTGTGTATTTGAAAACACTTTTAAATAATGCAATTTTCCAAGGTCAATAGGGGCGAGGCTTAGTTTCCCCCACTAAGGGGGCACTAAGAGTTGCCTTTTTTCCATCTGAGCAGGTTTAATTGGAGCAGGTTTCACATTACTGGGCAACCTAAAAGGGCTCGTCATTTTTCATGTTATCATTCCTAAGCAGACATTGAATATGGGTTAGAAAGAGCAGTGCTCTCCTTTACCACAACCTTACTGCTATGAGCTTTGCATGTATGCAAAGGCTATTTTGTTCACAGAAAAACTCTTCAAAAAGCAGGCGACAGAGCAGTGCCCTTCAGAACAGAGGACTTGAAAGAACAGGAAGCTTCTAAGCCTCGAGGCACCATCAAGCCCCGTCATCCTCCCAAGTGTCAAATTTTGACTGTAAATTGATTGGAAAGGGAAGAGTAGAACGAAATGAAAGGCTTTTACTCTTCACAAAGACAATGGAGACGTTGTACTGTAGCGTGGCTGCAGCAAGGGCCTCTACGGCGGCGAGGCAGCTGAGCTAGAAAATGCAGCCCCCTCCCCACCTTGAAGCTCTGACATCTTTGGTGTTAACAACTCTGTTGCTGTGGAAACCAGACTGCTTTTGACAAAGCCACATTGAGTAAAAGCAACATGTGGGAAAATGGAGTAAGGCCCTGAGAGAAATTAATCCTTTACAAGAAAAATAAATAAATACATTTTAAGTTATAAATGAAGCAAGCAAAGGATATTATTTCTCGCCATTAGAAGCGGAAGTGAGGAGAACACTGGCAGCTACGGCAGTACCAAAGGCCAGGCCTTGTGGCAGTGCAAATAGGATTTTCAGGACTCTTCATCCCTAAAATATATGGTAGATTTGATGCTCAGGGGTACCCAGGAGTCTCACACAGGTGTGCGAGGTGGCTGCTCTCTATCCAGTTTTGAACTGCTTTCCTTTGAAAACAAAAATAAACCCCAAATCCACCCCACAGTGTAACAGAAACCAACTGCAGTTACAAATCACTACTCAAGTGCTTTCATCAGGCTTACAGCTGATTCACACCTAGGCAAACTACTCGCCCCAGCCAAAATTTCACCACACAAGAAAGTTCAGTGGATGAAGAGCATGAGTCATTCCACACCCTGTCGTTTCCAAACAGTTTATAAAATTTGCAAGCGCTGTGCAAAAAACACAAACAGAAAAAAAAGTTTTTTCTGAGCTCTCCGCTTACAACGGGCTTAATAAATCTGTCCTCATCCCTAGCTGACTCAGATCCCAGGAGCTGCCTCAGAGCCTGTCACTTGGAATGCTAGTGTACTTAAGAGAGTATTCGAGAAAAAAAACCCTCCACAATAATCCTGAGAAAAAGCCCATGGAGAGGAGCCAGAGTTTGAACTGGCAAGACTTAAGATCTGTGAACAGTGCGACTTTAGTAAGATTGGCTCCTTAGCCAGAACATCTGAAATTGCTCGTAGAGATGGTATATTCGGGGTGGTTTGGTTTAGGTTTTTTACGCAAGTTCAACAAGCAAACTTTTCTGAAGAAAAAATTAATTTTACACCAATTTAATATTTGCTTTTTCTCTGAAAACAGGCCACGAAAGCTTCAGTGCAAAATGCCATATATTACAAAGATTCAGGAACCAGGAAGCCACGCGTGATTTACATGCTGAGCAAGAATTCTCTCCCCTTCCTTCGCTCCTGAGGTATTAAAATGCTAGAGCGCTGTAGCTTAATCTCATTTACACAGCTTTGAATCATCTTAAGTACTTAGGAAGTCTGTGTAAAATACCACAATCCACGCAGTTTATACGCTCTAATCCAGACAGACCACACCGCCAGCTTTCACTGACGACGATGGAAAGAAGTTCTCACGGTTTGCCAATTAAGTAAACAGGTCATCTACTCTCCACCTCCAACACTGGCCACATCTCTGCCACTTTCCTTTTCATGAACATCTCCACGTCTTCTCATAGCTTAAGAGCCACAATGCAAACAGCTCACAGAACTCCACTGTACCCAAAGAACTGAGGATAGCTGTGCACACTGCTGTACTGGTGCTATTAGATTATTACACACGATCCTAAAGTCTGGCATTCCAAAACCACATTTAACACGGAAAAATTCCATAACAGGGAAACATAGGCGTATCATATGAGAATGGGAACTTTTTCAGGCTCAAGCAAATAGTAACTGCAAAAACATTTAGGGATGCCAAATGTTGCACATAGTTAGATAAATAAATCATTTTTTGTTTGTCTGTTTTAGGAAAAAACAATCACTGTATACAGTTGAGAGATTAACACAAAACAGTCTTTACATGCAAGAGATTAATCAAAGGACTTTGTCAAATTCACACTGGCTCTTTCTCCCAATGACAGTGACATCTTCCTTCTCTATGCTTCCCATGACATTATCGCAGCATGAGGATAATCTCTTTTTTTTTCTATTCAGACTTAACTGGCAGCAAGCTATCCTGAGGAGTTCTTTATTCTCAGATCAGGCTGCTCTTATACCGGTGCTACCACAGATAGAGAAAAATACACTGAGGAAAAAAAGATGCATACGAGCTGTGACATTGAGGTGTGGTCCCTGATTCTTCCCAAATTATAAAAGATGTTACCAGGTTTTTCCAGTCCGGGCATCTCCCTAGATGGTATTACCGTAAGTGAGGCTGAAGTAGACTTGTCTTGGAAATTAACTTTTACATTTTTGCCTATTGTTCCCTTGCACTAAAGCTGATTTACAAAATCCAGTTATCTGCAATGAGACTCCCAGCCAGCACGAATCAGCGAGGTTTTACTTGAGTTAAACGCACTAGGATTTAGACTCTAAAGAGAGGAGGGAAAGACAAAGAGAAGGGTCTTCTAGTCTATGGAGGGTGTCAAGCCATTACTTGTGTCTGGCTGATGTGCACCTGTGCTCTCCCTTTAAGCACCTTCCTCACAGCTGAAATAAGACACATCTCTACATTACCTTCTCAAATCTTTGACCCTGGGTGAAGGCAGAGGAACACACCTTGGTCTGCTCAAGCTTTCCTGCTACACAAGTCAGGGTATGATTTATGCCAGCTTGCCAGCAGACTGGAAGAGTACACAGAAGGTGCAAAGTAGCACTAGCATAGTTTTGTTTCTTCTAGATGACTTCATGGTTTGTACCATTTGTCTTTCTGTTTGCACATTTTAGGCTTAATGAACTGCCATTAAACTTAGTGAGAATTTACTATGTGATTCTATTATTTCAGACTAAGCCTATCTTTTTTAATTTGCTGTATTTCAAATAAGGACAGGACCAGTCAAGAGTGTCAGATCTTCAAAGCAAACTGATAAAGTCCACCTTTTTAAAATTAACTAGTCCACGCTGGACATTCTGGAATTAACTAGACACTCTGGAAGGTGCCATTCTGGCCCAAGTACGTAAAAAGTGCTCAAAGACTCAGGTCTTGAATGGCTCACTGGTTTAAAAACAATTCTTGCAGCAGTAGAAATGACCCACTTTTTAACCAGATGAATGCTATTTTAGGTATTTTATGCACATTTACGTAATACTTACCAAGATTGGCACCGAAGGATAAAATCCAAGGACCAGTCTCCTGTTATTCATCTTTTAGGTACTCCTCCATACACTGGGGACTGCCATTTAACTAGAACTTTTCTGAACTCATATTCACTCTATGCCATATCTGGCTTTGATCAACAACACAGCTCCTGGAGTTTATTACTCATACTTGGCTGTGTGAGATAAACCAGCACAAACAGGCTGCAGGAAACATGGTAGGTATGCGGGAACTACCGAGTACTTCACTAGAAAGTGCTAATTTCCTCCTGAAACACGCAGTCACGCCAGTAAAGTAAGAGCTCCTTCATCCAGCACAAAACTTAACCAACAATTACACTTGGTTCCCCTGATTTTCCCACCACAGTTCTAGCTTAGTAAAACATTATTCTTCCTCATTCTAAAAATGTTAAAAATGTTTCATTCCTAATCTGGCATAATATGCTCCTCTTCAGAAAATGCAATCTATAGCATCTGAGAAGACATTAACATTTCCTATTCTACAATCAATCATCAGCCTAAAATAACCTTCACTTTCCTTGCATGCATTGCCTTCTCCACTGCTGCATTCTTTTCCTTGACCATCATCTTATTTCAGGCAATAAACAGGGTATTTTAAAAATACCAGCTATTCAGATAACTTGCAAAACAGATATTTTGGACTGTACAGTCCGCCGTTTATGAGCAATCACAACCTGACTTCAGGGTGCACTAACTGAAAACAGACTATCCAGCAATTAGCTTATGTGACACAGTACTATTCAAAATAATCAGAAACATTCAAATTGAGTGAGAGGCAGAAACGCAGCTGAAGACTCAATGAAATTAAGGTGATGCAGAACAACTATTTTTCTCCACAGTGACTCCACTTTGGAAAGCAGAACAACATTCTCTATATAGACCTACGTGTTGTCTCCAAGAACTATTCTGAGAATCATTATTTTTTTAAAATTTCTTTCTCCATTACCTACTTTCCTTCTAAGCACAAGATTATGCTAATACTCTTATGGATAACAGTAGACCCTCCTACTCTATGATTATCATTTATATCATTCATCAAATGTTCCTTGAATCTCAAAGGCAAGGAGCCTGTTTGTGTTTGCTTTTTGCTTTATTTAACTTTTGAGCTTCATCTGTTTGTCTTCAGATCAGCAAGTCACACGCACTGTATTGTTGGCACTTCGCAGCACAGAACATTTTCCGTGAGGCAGGTCACGGCTTAACTCTCTATTTATTCTAGAGGATAAGACCCACGTGTAGATGTGGCACTTGGGCACGTGGTTCAGTGGTGGACTTGGCAGTGTCGATCTTATGGGTCTTTTCCAACCTAAACGATCCTGTGATTCCATGAACTAGCAGGTCCATTGACATATACTTTGCCTTAACCTAGAAGTCTCCAATGACTGGGAGGCAGCTGCAGCATATGATGCATATGCAGAGTGCTTAGGGGAGAAGCCCTTTACAGCTGCTATATTGCTACTCAGGAGAGCGTTCATACCAAAAGTACCAATACACTCGTAACCAGGGAAGGTTCCTAGGGTCTTTGCTTTGCTGCTATGCCTGAACTGCCCTTCCTTTTCTTCTCCTGGGAAGAAGCAATGTCTGTTTATTGAAGGTGAATAGTGTGCCAACAACATGTAACAAACGCTGTTTTTACACCCTGAAACATCCACTAAAATCCTGAAGTTGCAGGTGGAGAGAAGCCCCAATATGCTAGCAGCACACTCTCAACCCCTTTTTTTTAAATCCCGACTCTATCTGAGCCCTTTCCACTATGTTTTACAAGAATGAAGTAGGTCATCAAACGTATTGAAATATATTTTGACACCACTGAGGAGAAATTTGTACCAAAAACAAACAAACAAAAAAAAGTGAGGGGAAAAGAAAGAACTAGAAAGTGTAGGTGGAGTTTTTATTAATGGGAGGCAAGTTGCAGGAGTCTCTATTTATCTTCACAGGTAGTCAGCTGTTTTGCTCTCCTCCTCTCCTTAAAACTGGAGAGGAGCATGAAAACCAGCAGAGAACACCCAAGGCTGATGACGGTGCTAAAGGTGTTAAATTTTAGCCCCAAAAGGTAAAGTGAACAGAAGGGGGCAGGATGGCAAAGAAGAGGTAAAAATAGAAGAGTGACTAGACTTCACTTGACCGCTATTTCTGGATCAACTATGGAAAGAGATATGAGAAGGTTTTCTGTTTGTAAGAGAGAGAGACCAAAACCTTCTAGAAGGCCACAGACCCACACAGCACTTTTGTTTATGCTTCTACTTTTCTAAATCCCTGCATTCTCACTATTTGGAAACAGTGCTGTTCAGCCAAAATGTCATTACGTGTCTAAGTGAGTACCCAGATGAGATTTGCTGGAGCAGGACAGCAATGCATGTGGCATTTCAATCTAACAGAAACCGAGCCCACAGCACATCAGAAAGCGTGTTAGCAAATCACAATGCCAAGCAGAGTAAACTAAGCCACATAATACTTTAGGAAAACAATCAAAGCCTGCAGTATCTCCAAGAGGATGTCACTCTAAAATGATTAGTGAAATTCTAACTAGTTCCAATTATGGATGTAAGCTAAAGAGAAGACAATAGGGACCTCCCAATCGTATGTAGTGCTTGACTGACACACGGCTATGGGGATGAACGTTTCTGCCTGTTTGAGCCCTTTCCTCTTGAGTACCTCAGTCAAAATTCCTTCCATTGAGTAATTTATATCCAGATCCTGGCTGTGCTGGCTTTGTTCCCACATAAAAAAAAACCAAACCAAACCTGCAGCAGAAAGCAGTGCCATCTGCCAAGCTACCTTAATGGGCAAGTTTGGTTTGAAGGGGAGCAGACTACGATACTTTATCTTCAGCAGTAGGAGTGATGTTTTTCCTTTCCCGGGAGGAGGTTACAGTAGGCATACTCAGGCCTGAAGTATTTGTCCACAAATATACATAGATCTCAATGGATATTGCACAAGCAGGCTCTAGAAATAATAATCCATCCAACATCCCTTTTTTCCTGTTCAACTTGCAATTCAATCTTTACATTTCTCTTTACCTGTCAGACCAGTTGGTTTTCTTCTGTGACAGCTTCATCAGCCTCCACTTTCTATTCCTGTACGTGGATAACCCCGCCATCGCACTTCATAGGAAGCGTGAGCAGTGGCAAGGCAGAAACACCGAGGCCTGATTGTCCCTACATAGAAAATTCTGCACCGAAGCTGTATCTGAATATTCCCCAACCCCCCCAAGTTTCTTGTCCCTTTTCCGTAACTGTCGTGACTGGATGGTTTGCTCTGAAATTTCATCTGGAGCTGGTTTGGGACTTGCATGGCCCAGTTCCGGTTTCACAACAAACAAAGAAAAAACGTTCCTCTGAATATTTTCATCCTTGCATATATCTTCAGGGCTAGGAAAAGATCTTTTTATTCTTGCCAATTAAGCAAGTGCAGTTTTTATCCTTCCTTGTTGGGTAATCTTCTCATTAGACCATCTTTGGAGAGCATAGCGGATTCTCTCTGGGCTGCTGGCAGTTTTATTTAATTGCATATTTAACTTTTTATTCAGCACTTAAACTCATAATGATGAGAAATACATACATGCAAGCAGCGAACTATTATCTGCCACTTAAACGCCCTAGAGAACTCATAAACATCTTAATATTTCTGTCCCTTTCAGAAGAAAACCACACACATTTCACAGCTGGGGGAGGATGACAAACACATGTATCATGTCATTTTGGTGATATATTAGCCATTACTGACAAAACTCCAGTTTGGGAAGGGCGGTGGTGTTTTGGTCCTTAATATATTTCAAAAGCTGTCAAAAAAAAATCAGCCAAATCAATCAGAGCTAAACAGAAAATGGCATTAGAGGATCTACTACAGGTTCCTCCTCACCACCAGGCAGAGGACATCCTGTCACGGCACAGCAATTTTGCTCCTCTTCTCCCCCTCCCCAATTCTGATCGCTGAATTTTAAAAATATTTTACAGATAATAGTATTCATAGGCATATATTTCCTATTTGATTCCAGAACTACAGAATTTGCTCTGGTATACATTTGTCACTGGATTGTGCTCTGGAATGGCAATTTCTATTTAAAAATGCTTCCGGCCATTATGACTGCAAAACCTTTGAAGTAAGAACGGCCTATATTCAGCAACAAAGCCACCAGACTCTTCAGAAACAGCAGAACAACTTCAGTATTAACTACCACTCTTGAACACAGTATGCTGAGTATAGAAATTAATGCTGATAGCACTTCAGAAGGATCTGATTAATGGATCACCTCAGAGTTGTAAAAACCTGACACTGCCCTATGTAGGTGCAAAACCCCAGTACTTCCAGTCTGCTTGCCAAAACCTCCGGTTTCCCCATGATAAACTTCTGTGAGTCAGCTACATGAAACTAACACAAAAAAAAAAAAGCACGATAAAGAAAATAAGAGTGTCAGAAACAGGTAAATTAATCAGCATGTTATTGTATTACAAGCGTTTCTAGTTCCTGTATTAAAAATCTTTTCAGTACACAAAGTGACCAGGTATTTCCAGGCTGCTCTACCAAGGCCCAGAGGCTTTGCTGTTCTACCTTGGTAAAAGCAAGACCATATGGAGGCTTTGGCAGACCTTCCATCTGACCACTAGCAGACTTGTCCTGCTGTCGGCCAACACGGAGTGTGCGGTTTAAGAAAAGGAAGGGTACCTGAAAGCCTTCTAGACATCCCAATTAATCGGATTAACACTGGCAAGGACTCGGTAACATTCTCAAGAAATTCTGACAATAATTACTTCAGCTGGTTTTCAGTCTTACCATACAGAACCATCCTGGTTTTCATTTGGGCTGCTTTTTTCTAATGATGTGGTTTAAAAAGCATGAGGGAAATTTTCAAGTTTAAAAGCTGCCGAGCAAAATGGCAGGTAAGGTTTATGTTCTCTAATGAATAGTTATTGCTCCATTTATTTAAGTGGTACTTATTACCACAAATATCTACTAAACTTACTTGCCGTAGTGGTGTAATCACTGCTTTCCCAGGTAATATCCTTCTGTAAATGGATCGCAAAAATAAAGAGGAGAAAAACTGAGTAAACAATTAGAAATGCCCCTTGAGAGAAATCTTCACAGGGCGTAAAGTCGGAAGACCAATGAACGTTTAAATACTTCCCAGTTTAGGCCTATTTCATTGCGCAAGATCCAAAATAGTTTCCCTCTCAAGTACTGCGTAATACGTTCATTCAAAATGTAGCAAGCTTTCTCATCAGGACACCGTTCTCTCCCCCGCTTTTTTATCTTTTAAATATGAACATAAGAATTTCACAGCTGATCATATTCTTCTGGAAATTCAAACAGAATATTCTGGAAAAGACTCAAGTTTGGACTACAATGTTGTCAAGTAACAGTAAACATTTCCACACATGCAAATTCTTCACGTGGCACTTGGTGAAACATAAGCAACAGAACAAGTAGCTTTTACAGGGCTCTGGAAAAGAACTCCAGCCTTCAAACCATAAATAAGATAAAAAAAGAAAACGCTTACATACCTTCAAAGCACATTTCTGGCCTGTCTCCTTGTTGAAACACTCCAGTACTTTGCCATTGATTCCTAACCCTAGCACCCGCTTGGAGAGTCTGTAGTCATCTGTAACTGCATGTTTTTTTATCTCTAGTTTGACATGGGCTGCTCCTCCAGGCAAAGATTTCACGTTGCTCTTGCTATCCACGTGACTCTCTGGCTGGGATTCCTGTTCACCTTCACTTTGTTCCATATCAGGGAAGAGTCTGAGATGACAGATATCCAACAGATTCCCTGTGGGGTACCCTCTGCTGAGTCCCTCTTAGGCAATCAAGCCCAGTGCTTCAAACAATCCATTTACTCGCCATTTAGTCCTGAGTAAAAATGTAAATGAGCGTTAGCAATTCATGTCAACCAAGCATCATCTTGCCTAACTTTTTTTCTCTCTGTCTTTCTTAACAAGATGACCATGCGCTAGAGAGACCAAACACGGAGATTCACCTCAGGAAAGCACACTTTGTTCATATTTACAGACCAGTTATCCCAGTTCCAGTAGACACAGCTATCAGTTTGCAGTTAAAAATTACTGCTTTTACTGCAACAAGTACCTGCACTGAGTATTGGACTGAAATTTTACTCGGCTAAGTTCTGTACCACAGAACAGAAAGAGCCTCTGCTTCAAGGAACTTATAAACCTGCATCAACAACTTGTTGCCTCAATGTTCTATGTAGAAATCTGCACAATGGTCCCCTGTTTTATCCTAACACTCCAAGTTACATGAGAGAACCTGGATTAAACCCCAGAGTGACACTCCCTGGGCAGGCATCAGACCTGACATTGGGCCAGCACTTGCCAAACTTCGGAGACATTAAAGCCCCCCAAAACTCGGGTACGTCTCAGAGGCGAGGAGCTGCCTGACCCCACGGGGGACCAGAGGGCTTCTGGCCTCTCAGAATCTCAGCCCCGGGGGAGGTACCGGTGCCAGGGCCCCCGAGCCCCGTTAAGGCGGCTGAGCCACGAGCAGGCGAAGCGCCGCGGGAAGGCTGAGCCAGGGGGCTGCCGGGCCCGCGGCCTGCCCC
>VWZK01015373.1:460158-525034 GCA_013396935.1 Baryphthengus martii | reverse complement strand
GGTTACTCAACCAACACCCCAGAGCCTGCACGCAAAGACTCTTCCAGAAGATCACTAGATGGAGCCCAATTCTAAGTAAAAAATATGTAAAGGTAGCTTCTCAATGTCTGGGCTGGGCTGCAGCGCTCCTGCCTTTAGGACACACTACCGCTATGATCCTGGCGTCCCCTCTGAGGTGAAGATGAAATCCCCCGAGGCTAAAGATTAAACCCCTTCTTGAAAGAGCAGTTTAACTACACCGTGCGGGAAACAGCAGCCTCTAGCCGAGCTCTGATCGAACCCGTCGTGCTGCTGCTGCACCGCCAAGGTAAGGTCTTAACACTGAATTTCGGTAGCGAGGAAGGAGCACAACAGGCACGTGCATCATGACGCTCCCATCCCTCTGGATACTCATCTGACCCCCAGCATCTCTCTCTTTGCCGAACTCGCTACTACGAGCCGCGCTCATTAAAGATGGAGCGAAGCAAACGAATGACAGCTGCTGAAGGAAGCGGCAGAAAGGTCCGGACTGGCTCAGGACACTCCCAGCCTTATCCTTATCGCGTTCACCGGGGATTCCCAAGCGACCANTGAATACAATGCAATTCCAGGAATCCCTCACTTCCTGGAACAGATTAAAAAGGGCAAACAAAAAGATTACTCAGTAGGGTGGTTTTATGGTGTGGGTTGGCTTTTTTTTCTACAGAGCTTCATTACTTCTCGAGTCAGTGGAAAGGCAGGTTGCTGCTCTCCCGGCTCTCTTCCCCTAAGCGTTTGGGGGGCTATTATTTATTACTATCTATTTATTACTATTTCAGAATTATTTTTTTTCTAAAAGATTACTCTGAAGGAAGAGTAGTTCCTCTTTAAATATATGTAATTTCCCTTTTGGTTATTTTTAAAGATTTTTGTTGGTGTTATCTTTTTCTGAAAAGTAGAACAAGACACCATTCTTTTCGAACGCACTTTTGTGGCCAAAGTTGCTAAAGAATCTGCAAAGCCTTTCTCGGCCAGCTGGGATTCGCTTCTACTGGGCTTTTTCTGTGTCTGAAACGCAACCTGCTGGGGAAGGGTTTTGCTGAGACTCTCCAGCCTTATCTTACCGTGAACCCCTAACTAGAGGCTGGAGCTAGCTTGATCCTTCTAAGAAGCAAAGAAAAAGGAGAGGAGGAGAGAAAAAGAGAAGAGGAGAAAGCCTTTCCCACCTTCTCGAAGACTTAATGCTCTTCCCTTGGTCCAGGAGTGACATGATCCTCTGTGTTCAGGGGTAAGATACTTTGCAGCCTTCTTTTAAATGCTGTGGTTTGATAATTGTGACTAGTAAGGTTCTCTGGGACAGTTTTTCTGCTTGGGTGAGTTGTCGTGCGTGGTTGTAATGGGACAGGAATACCTTACGCTGGCTGAGTACTGGGAGTTCTGCGCCTGTGTCTCGCGTGTCTGCTTTTTAGATTCCATAGCCAAAAATCACAGGACCATGAAGTATTCCTGATTTCTGTGCTTTCCATTGCTGAAGGACTACCTGGTATTCAATTAGAGTAAAAATTACTAACATCTTGCGAGTGTGTTGCTCAGTGGTGTGCGAGTAGCGCCAGTCGTGACACAAAGACCACGACTGTAGGTGTTTCCTAATGTCCCAGTGGAACAAACTGCTTATAGGGAAAAACTTCTCCAGAGTTCAGATGTTTTTGCCTATTTCTAAGTAAATATTTATGCTAAACACAATTTCATTTTTCTCTGGCTTTTATGGCTAAGATTAAACGCATGCACATATACGCAGGCTTGCCTCTATGCAGCATTCTGCAGAACAAAAGGCTTAGGGGGCACATGTACAGATACACCACCTCTGCTCAGTGAAACAGGTCAAAGCCAAGTCCCTTCTCCAGTACTTCAGTGCCTCTATGGTCAGCTCAGGTCATCAGGATGCGTAAATTGCGGGTCTGCAGGAATCATCCAGCATTTTTACACATGCTGCATATTTGGGAAGTGTCAGCATTTGTTGCAGCCCGAGTCGCCCTGTCAGTATTACCCACCCCTCCTGCACGCAGCCGATTTTCCTCAGAGCCAACGCATTTGCCTTTTCTGCTTTAAATTACTAAAGTATGGGGATTTTTCTGACTTTTTCCCCCAGAATCCGTCGCTTGTCCGTGGAGAGCTGACACTTACCAATACTTTCCTACTATTCAAGTGGGTTTGTTTTCACCATTACTTTCAGTCTGCTGCTGCAGTTCCTATAGACATGGCAAAGAGAATTCATTTTTCAGCTTAGACTTTGTGAAAGCCTCAATCTGGAGCTGTTCTCCAGGGTGAACATACCAGAGCTACCGCTTCCCTTCACCCACTAAGAACGTGTGTAGATGGTTGTCTCAATATCTTTTTTATGACCATTTATTGCTCAGTTTTCCTTACCCTCTAGGATTTCATATATCCTGCACTCCATATTCACCCTCTCTATTCAGACTAAGCTCCCACAGGTGTTTTGGGACGCAGCTGATGGAAGGGAGAGCAGCTCAACAGGCTTTTTGTTGTACTATTTGTATTGTGTTACAAAGTTTATTTTATCAGCCAAGTAACTGCAAAGCTAACACTAAATGATACCAGACCTATCTGAATCTCTTGAACCTTCTCGGCTCTGCGAGGCTTTTTGAAACACTAATTGCCAAAGCACGGGGAAGTTAATTTACTGTTTCTCTCGAGACTCCACACAGACTACCAGCTAGACGTGCCAAATTTTACATATTTGTTTTCTTCCTCTTCACCAGCTGTTCTGCTAACACTTTACTCTGTGCAGTCCTAATCCTCCTCATCTCCACCCTCCTTACTTTCTTGCAAGCAGTAATTATTTTCAGATACTTCCTTTGCCCCATCAAAGGGCTGATGTTTTCATGTCAGCATACCTTTTTCATCTCAGCAAACTGTTCTTACTCCTCTTGCAACCGTACTTGCATTACAAGATGTAGTTGCCATTACTCATCGATCCCTCTGCTCTCCCTTTTCTGTGTTTGGAGCTGCTCTGTTTGGTCACGGCACCAGCTCTTCTTTCTTCAACCTACGTACAAAATTGTCTAGGACACCCTAACCCTGTAGTTCTATGCTAGGAACAAGAAAAGTTTTCTTCGTATTCAAAACATTTCCCAAAGGGTAGGCCAGAAAAATTTTCCAGGAGAAAATAAGTTCAGGGAGATTTGCAATTTGGACTGCAGTATTCATGTTCTGGGGAGTGAGCGGGCAGCGAGCACTGCAGGACTGATTTTACTTAACGCTGGTCACAGTCCTTTTCAGCTCAGTGAACAGTCAGTATAAGAACACACCCGAGAGAGAACGCTCAGCCGACAGCCCCTGTGTGACACCCTCTTTGCACAGCACAAACTGTTATATTAAGTTCAGAACAGGGAAGGATCTGGTTTATAGTCCTCTGTGCTCAAAAAGGGGGGGGAACGGAGAATCAGGAATCTCATTTCCCCAAGAAGGCAGGTGGCTAGATGTTTGCAAAGACCATGACATTAAAAGGGAGACATCCAAATATCTTTAAAAATGCAGCCCTCAGCACCTACAAATATAGCTTAGGTGGGACTCAGAAGACAACTCAGCCATTTCCCAACAGCAATTTCCAGGTATGAAAGTATATTCAGATCCACTGTTCTGTGAAAGCCAGTGAAAATGCAGTCCCTGGGATCAAGGGTGCCTGATGAAGATAAGGCCCAGCCAGGTTTGGCTTCCCACCCATTCACAGAAATGAAGAAATGAGGATGAAATGCCATGAATGCCAAGTAGATATCCTGCTTCTGAAATGTCATTTGATGTATGGAAAAAGGAATAAAGTTATTTTCTAAATACCAACAGAGCTTTGGGGGTTTGCTATGTATTGCATGGGCAGGAAGTGTCTCTCTAAATTGTTTTACCATTGGCCTTGTAAAACCCTTGTTCCAAACCTACATGGTTTTATTAGAAATGCAGAGTCATGGAACTGATCATGTCTCTCACAAATCACTGTGCAGTTATTTTCAGGTTCTCTCTTAATCTACGTTACCCCAAAATCCTTTTTTCCTGCTGCCTGTCCCATGCCCAAGACTGGGCAGTTTGAGAAAGTGGAGTGCGGCTGTGGTCAGGTGCAGATCAGTTGACCGCACGTTTAGGTGTGTACCTAAAGCATCACGGGTCACATAAAGCACAGAGAAGGAGGAAGATCGGAAGGGAAGTGCTTGTGACTTCAGAGTCTCCTTCCGCTTCTCTCTTCACTGATGTGGGAGGACAGAACACAGAACACGCAGCAGTAACAGGGCACACAGAGGCAAAGAGCCTAGAAGACAGAAGCTCATGGTTGTGCTCAGGACCTTGCCCTGGCCCCCAACATCCATCCTCCCTCTGGAGCTCTGCCTTCCTGTAGGAATCTCCGTGCTGCAGAGAAGGAGCACCCACAGCCCGTGAGAGCTCCAGGCTTTGTGAAACAGCACTTAGATGCTGAACAGCTGCACTAACGCTCTCTTTAGGCCATGGAGGGATTAATGTTCCTAGCAGCCCGGCCATGGCAGAACCTCCTGCTGCTGTAATCCGGCAGGGATTAGAGTCGTGCTGAGATAGATCTCTGTCGTGCCGTCGAACACTAGGGTTTGAGTACTGTGCCCAGGCTTGGCTAAAACAAGAATTCCCATTACTCTATTACAAGATCAGCTCACCCTGAGTTCTAACAGACACATTCAGGATCAGGTCAGCCTTGAACAGAAAGCAGGTAGGACAAAACCCAAGCTATTCCCAATTCTGCTTCTAATTATATTACATGACTAACAAACCCACTGGCAGAAAAAGAAATGCTCCAACATTGTAATGACGTAAGTGAAGCTATAATGCTGCTATGAACCTGACTGCCTCTGAAACTACATATTAAAAGGCAACATCTAAAAATACCGGGTTTCAAATCACCTTAAATTGCAAGAAGGACCTTTTACAAGGTGAAAGAGGCCAACTCACTCTCCCCGTTTCTGATGGCTCACATTTAGCTGTGTAGTTTTCCCCCCCTTGCCTCTCTCTGAAACTTATTGAGGATCCGTTTAGAAAATGTGAAGATGCACTTAACGGACAGTGAAACCTATCTCAAGGCAAGGAAAAATAGCAGAGTATGCCCTTCATTTCAGACCTCATCCTTTGCTGGTGGAGGAAAAGATCGGGAGACTGTCACCCAGGGGCATTGCAGTGGAATTGTCAGAGCCAATCATGCAGCCTCTTCCAGTTATGGCCTTCCAGGAGGAGTCCTCGCCTGCCTTTGCAGCACCCGTTCCAGACAGCAACCCACCTCAGACACGAGACCCTGAAGAGGACCTCCTCTGCATTGCGAAAACCTTCTCCTATCTGCGAGAATCTGGTAAGGCTCAACTCAAAGTCACGGGGTCAGAAGGCTACAGGGAGCAGGGAGCCAACTCTGCAGCCTGAGCTCCAAGAGATTCTCCTGATCCCACTTCAGATAGGAACCTGGTTCTGTCACAGCCACGGCTGACTTGTGTAGATGCAGCAAGCGTTATTTTCAGTCTCTAAAAACTTGCATCATGAAGTAATTTATTGCTAGCGTAAGCAAAAGCTTTGTCTTTTACAACTGCATCAGGAGCAAGAATAGCACAAAGGCCCCTCTTTCTCTGTAAACTGCCACAGCTGCCAAAGCAGCAATGACAACCACAGATAGGAAACACCGAGAACTTGACGTGGCCTTAATTTCTGAAGACCTTACCAGGTCTGGGCCAAACTGCTTCTCAGGCCCTGAACTCAGCAGGCTTTAAAGATTCCCTGAATACACTGCCAGTCCTTTAATACGTTCTTTCCCTAATGAGTTTTCTTCTGGGATGCTTTTCCAGGTTGGTACTGGGGATCTATCACTGCCAGCGAGGCCAAGCAGCATCTCCAAAAGATGCCCGAGGGGACCTTCCTGGTACGGGACAGCACCCACCCCAGCTACCTGTTCACACTCTCTGTCAAGACAAATCGAGGTCCCACCAACGTGCGCATCGAATACACTGACAGCAAGTTCCGGCTCGACTCAAACTACCTGTCCAAACCTCGCATCCTGGCCTTCCCTGACGTGGTCAGTCTTATCCAGCATTACGTCATGTCCTGCACAACAGAAAGCAAGAATGAGGCTCCTTACCCACCTCCGTCTCCTCTACCTCCCATGCAAAAAGAGATGGCGGCGGCTGCAGTGCACTTGAAACTCATCCGGCCACTCGGTCGCAAGGACAACATCCCCAGCCTGCAGCACCTCTGCCGGCTACGGATTAACAAGTCTACAGCCGACGTGGACCAGCTCCCTCTGCCCAGGCGGATGGGGGACTATCTGAAGCAATACCCTTTCCAGCTCTGAAGCGTGGCCATTATACCTCAGGCATGACAGACAAGGACGGAAATAAGAGAACTTTGTGTCTTTGTCCCCCTCCAGCGTGGCAGCAGGTGGGCACAGTACAGACCGGACTATTATCAGAGACTGCATCCATCCTTCCTCTCCCCTTCTCTCTAAATCCATTCCAGCGCCAGGGAGGAGCTGGTTGTTTCAGTGAACAACGGGACACAATCTGAGCTCTGAATCTCAGGCCGCGCCGACCGTGGCTGTGAGAAAGTGCTGTAGGCATGTGCACACTACTTGAATTTCAGAGTTGCTGTGACACCAGAAATGTTAACATTGTTATTTTCACTATTTATTTCCATGGCAGTTTCTCTCCTCATGGTACTTTAAAAGCACCTTTTACTTTATTGTTTTTTTAGTTTCTCTTTTCTTTTGTGGAATTAGAGATAGGATAAAGGCTCCCAGGCAACTGGCAGCCAAAAATCTGTGGGAACTTGGATTTGGATTCACATTCAAATGGTACCTGTTTGAGCCTGTCCCTGTAACAGGTCATAGGAGTCCACATCCAAGCTCCCCTGGATTGCTAGGGTATGTGGGACTCAGATGATTGTATCTAGACCCACCTCTACAGAGGTAAAGAATGGGTTTTTTTCTTCCTTGGCTACAAGGGCCCGGGTATCATAACCTCAAAGACCAGCGGTAGCAGCTTGTGCATCTCCCAGAGATGCATGCTGCACCACAGGTTGTGGACAGGAGACTTCTTTGAGGAAGCCCTTCCTCCTTGAGAGCTCTAAGCAGAGATTCTGGATTTTGAGCTTGGGCCAGGGAGCGCTCATCCTTTCTTTTTTTTTTCCCCCTCCATCTTCCCCATCTCCAAAGGAAGACTGTGACAAAACATTTAGAAACAAGTAATCAGAAATCCAAGTTTCTTACTTGCAGGCAGAAGGATTTGATTTTAGAGCACTCTGCATTTGGCTTGCGTTTTGAAAGTGCTGTTCCCTGGCATTGCCCTTGCCTTGAGACATGGGGCAAGAACGGCATCTACTTGACCAGGGGTTCAGAGACAGCTCTGCTGAGCTGCACCAGACACGCACAGCTTCAGGATATTTATTTATTTATTTCAGGGGGGCGGGGTGGGTCACAAGTTAGAAGCACCTCAGTAGAAAGAGCTGTCCTTCCTCTCTACTAACACAACGCCAAACTGCCGGTTGCTCTGCTTCTGCCAGCATTATGCATAAGCCGCGTGGCTTCAATCAGAGCTAGGCTCTAGCACACACTGGAAACCACATTTCAACTTGCTCATTTGCCAAGGTCCAGACCTCTCCTTTCCCTTTCTCTGACTTCCATGTGTGTTGTCCTTAATTAGATTTTTTTGGTTTTGCTCTGGGTTTATTTCTTACACCTCATCCTTTTCACACCCCTGCAAATGAAGCACGATGGCTCTCCCTTGCTGTTTTGATGATAGGAGGGACAAACAGGAGATGGGATCTGCCTAAAACCAAGCACAGACAGAGAAGCTGCCCCTTCTTCTTCATTCACATGATCCCATCACCTCTGCAGCCTGCAGGAGCCAGTCCATGTCACCGAGTGAGTAGAGAAGGGAACAGTCAGGTCTAGAGAAATTATCTTTTGGCTTCTTTTGCCCCTAAAACCTCATAACTTATCAGGCATGAAACAATGTTGAGGATTTCTTATTCATTCCTCCCTGGGATCATCTCTCTAAGGCTCTGTAAATTAGAAGAGACAAATCCCAGCTATACCGGAAGGCTGAGAAAGGAGGTGGAAAAGGATGGGATAGTGACCCAGGAGACAAGCTCTAAAAATGAGTGGAGTTTCTTCCACCCTAATTTTAAGCTGCCCAAAGGGACAAGATGGTCTGATGTGCTTAGTCAGTGTCCTTTTCTTTCCTCCACATGTATACAAGTTTGTACTCTTGCAAGCTTTGGTTTTGATACTTTGATGATTGGCACTGTGCATGTGTGATGTCAGGTTTGCTTTTTATTATATCCTTCCCCCTTGCCCCATATGGCAGCAACAGTGGGAAGGCACTGAATAAGAATGAAAGCTTACAAGGCAAAACAAAAAAAGAAAACTTTTTTTTTTTTAAAATATGAACTATAAACCACTGAAAAGGCTTCCTTTTATCCAAACACCTCTATCTGCCTAGGGACACTGGGGACAAGGAAACCACAGCTCTTCAAGGAGCAGCAGTGATCTCAGGAAGCCCACGTGGCTCAGCCACAGGCTTGGTATCTACAGCATGTGAACAATCAGTTTGAGAAATGTGCAGTGGGAAAGGGCTCTGAACAATTAACTGTTCAGCTCTCTGGAAATTGCCTCCTATTCAATCTTTACTCTGTTGCGGGCAGTGGGGAAAATCAAGCTTGCAGGTTTGACCTCACTGCCCCAAGAGAGCCCAGCTAAAATGGCAGAAGCACGGAACAAGAATAAATGCCTGGTGAATTCCCAGCAGCAGCAGGATGCAGAGGCTAAGCTGATGGCTGTAAGCTCGTAAGGGCAGGGACCATCTCTATTTTAAGTTTGTTCCGCATCTAGCACAATAGGGTTTCTCTAGGTGCTACTGCAATACGAAGAATAGACAATACAGTTACTCCAAAAAGCCTGTTTCTTCTATCTTGAGACAGTTTGTTAAAAATCATTTGACTTGGATTTTAAATAAACATTTTAAATATATTTTAAAGCCACCTGATGAAGTCTTTCGTAAAATCCAAATGGATGAATTCATTTCCTACTCACAAAAGTCCTCCCCGAGAACATCAGACAAACGACGTTTTTTTTTCCTTTTCTTCAAACAAGACACAAAAACCTTTAACAAAGAGAAAAGCCCTTCAGACACTGGGAGAGGTAACACCAAAAATCATCAACAGTGTGGGCCTGCTTTCTATTGCACACAACAAACAGCAGCAGACTCCAAGTTACCAAGGGCTGAAGGAACGTTTTTTAATGGTCCAGCACCTTTCCCCTTCTCATCACCTCATGTGCCAGACACAGCGGGCGGGGAAATCACCACAGAGCTGGATCTGCCCTATAGTGTCAGAGGGAGACAGAGGCCACCTCTTCTGTCCTGCCTCTGTGAAACACAGGGAACACCCCGAGGGAACCCCACTTCTGGCACACAACTCCACTGTAGCCCCTTGGCACTCACTTCCCAGGAGAGGTGCTCATGGCACAGTCCCTTCATCCTGCCTGAAGGAAGGCACGGTGTGCTCTCAACCCCTGGAAACAGTAAGATATGCTCAAAAAAACCCCAGAAGTTCAACTAAAAGTATTCCCAAAGCACGTGCTGCCCTTTCTAGGCCAGCTGCGGGGTCAGCATTCACTAGAAAACATTGTTTCCACAACCTTATCAACATGAGTTGATGGGTTGATTTCCATTCCACACCAACCAGGAATCATTTGCAACAGAATAATCTCTCAAGCATTAAACAAAACCAATCACATCTCCCTTGGTTTCATCAGAAATGCGGAAAGTGAGCTAGATAGGCTAGAAACAAAACACAAAGTGAGTGGAAAACTGAAAACAAAAGGAAGGAAAAGCTGCATCTGTCTTGAAAAGGGAACTTTGAAAACCCTGGAATACTGAAAAAGAAGATGCAGCATTTCTGACACATTATTAAGTAGTTTTCCTAGCTGAGCTAAACTCTTCCCCCATATATTCTTACATATATGAAACCCTGATGCTCGCTTTCCACAGACTGGAGGCAGAATGGATTTGCACGAGTCAAGCCAACACCGAGCTGCAGTCACATGTGGTTTTACTGCATCAGCTCTTGTCTTAATGACTCTCACTCCTGCATCTTCAGCACATTTTGTTAAACAGGTTCACATTCCAAGAAATCCTGCACCAAACCTCCATGCAGACTGAACTGATTTTGACAATCGAATTCCACATTGCTGGAAACAGGAACATTCGTGGAAATGCGCCTGACCTTTATAATCGTGGAAGTACAGCCGCAACATCTGCACGGTTTGCTGAGCACATGCAGAACAATTTGGTTGGATTCTCTGTTGCTTTGCAGTTTCTGGCTGCAGAGACACACATGGACATGGAGCTCTCGCTGAAAGTCTGAAAAGCAGACCGATAGGATAGCGAATAGAAATCCCAGTCCCTGATGGAAGCCATGCTGCCACGGCTCATTGCCGCAGCAGAAACGCCCTGCAGTTTGTCGGGCACGTACAATATCATCTTCTGCCTTAAATAATCAGCCTCTGAAACAGCAACACATGCAAGGGAAGAACAACCTGGTTATGTGCACATGTTCCTATCCTCTCAAACTCACTGAAATCTTATTCCTTTCCCTAGATACTCTCAAGCACACAACTTCCCTTAGCCCAAACTGGATGAACCAGCAAGAAATGAAGTGAATCCTCACAGAAATGCGCTGTCCTCTTCCCCACCCCTGAACTCATCAGCGGTCCAAAGGTCTGGAGCACAGGGTAAAGCAGCATCCAGTAAAGACGTGCCAGGGCAATTCTGGATGCCAAGTAACATCTTCCAACTCAGCCTCTAGCAGCATCGTCAAAGCATCTCTGTCTCATTTTCAGTGAACCCCATCTACCATTCACAGGAGAAAATGAAAGGAAAAAAACCCAACCACCAGACTAGGATTATTTAAAGAGATTTGCCCTGGCTGGGAGCAGAAACATTCATCCTTTTGCCTTTTTTTGTTCACAGCAACCTAGGATTGAATTTTTAAGAGGGAGAACAAGGGAACCCAGTCCTGCCAGTATTGTCTAACGGCACGATAGCAAAGCAAGGGCTACGCAGGTGCTAAGTGCATTGATAATATGTTCAGACTCCAGCTAATTTCTCTGGAGACATGTCTATTTTCTGCTCACACCCAGTCCTGCCTATTTATATTTTTTTATAATCACGAGTGCCAGAGTGTCAGGGCATAGGAACGCATGGAGGCATGGTTTTATCTGGAAGCTAATCCTGCCTCATGTGAGCCTCAGTTTGATCTTCCACTTACGCTTCCTAAGAAATGCAACGATCATGTGGCTTCTGCTACACGCTGCACAAACAAGTAAAGCAAGCGGCCCTCGGGGGCGGGCACAGCGCTGCAACATCCATCAGACATCCATCAGCACTCACGCTACACATCAAAAATCGAGTTTAAAGAAAAATGACAAACTGAGTCTAGGAATAAAATTAGATTAGAATCTTTCAGTATTCACATCATGTAGACTGATCAGCGTACACAAACATACTCTTCCAAATTGTAACAAGAACTAGGATTTTTTTTCACTTAAAAAAAAAAGGATTACATTGTTCCGAGGTAAAGGCTGCTGGGAGGGAAAATGCAGACCAGATAGAAATAAAAACCAGTATTTTAACAGCTTCACTGTTAGCCTGGGCATTAAACTTCATAAGGAAATCTATGAAAAGTAAGTAAAATACCTTTTGGGGTTTATAAAACAACATAATCTTAACTTAATAATTTAGAGGGCGGCTTTATGGACTGGGAAAGAAGAGGGAATACCAGAAAGCTTCAGAGCTTTAGGTAATATTCATTAAAGATGAGACTTGAGGAAAAGGGAAATTATACTACAAATCATTGGTGGCTTAGTCCTTGCAATTTCCTGTTAATCCACTGTGGTAGGTCACAGCTGGAGACAGGGTGTTGGGCTAGATGGCCCACAGGTCAGCTGCACATAGAGCTGATTCTTGCAGAACCATCATTTGAATAATTTAAATACAGAAAAGGCCAGACCCCAGAGAAAGCAGCCTGCCCCAGTAGAGGAAAGTGTTCGGTCAGAGCTGCTCCCAGTCTGACATACCAACCTAGATTTACAGAAAAGGGCGTCCTCTTGCCAACAGGAACTACTCTCATCCTTTTATTCCTCTTTCTCAGACCTTACTGGCAAGGTTTTTTTTCCTCCAAATGCCATTACTTCCTAAATGCAGTGTAATTACACTCTGCAGCAGCTCAGATTTGAGTTGCAAAAAATGAATACAACGTCATTTTTTTGGTAAAAATAGCTGTTTTAAGAGATTACTCTGTCTAGGCAGGAATGGCATTTGCTCTAATGTACCCCCACACAACTACAGTGACAATAAAAATTTGAAATAATACTGGCTACTGCAGCATTGGTGAAACATATAATGAAAGACTTGGTATTTCTCAAAAACCTATGATATAAATACGCCAGATTGAAGAACAAAGGAAGAGCAGGTCAATCAAAAATCAGTGGCAAAGCTCAGCCAGGACTCGAGTTCCTTGGCCTCTAGCCTGCCAGCGTGCAGAAATTCATCCTGTGATTGCCTTGATCTAGAAGATACGCTGCAACTTTTCCAATTGTGGCTGTCAGACAAGTGCTGCTCTTATTGAAACAGCCCTGCCTGTGAAATAAAACAAAATGGGCTAAATCCGGGTTCATTTCCCATTGAGTGTGATGGGAATTCATTTCCTTCAGGACTGATCTTGGTCCACTTAATATTCCTAGTTTTACAGACAAGGATTTTAACCGTGGTGGAATTCTGACATGAACTTGCCATTAAAGGAAACCGTAACATCGAAGTGCAGCTTACTTAAGAAAAAATTTCCTCCACACACTGCCCCATCAGCATATATAAACCCTAGCCTGGACATTTCTTTTTTTAAAAGAGCAAAAAGAAAGCCCATCGTGCATTGTACACTAAAGTTCTGGCTTCACTTGAATTCACTTATAAATACGCCAGTCACAATGTCTGCAATGCCCCTCTGGGATGTAAAATTAGTCCATGGAAAACTGAGCAGACAAACCTGGATTGATCTCAGCAAATTCATTTCACGCTGGCTAGGACTGAGCTTTCAGTGGACGACAACTCCCAAAAACAACAGACCTGGGTTATGTTTGTGACAGAGATAGCAAGACCCAGCGCTAAGCTCCTGGGACACTCACCCCAAGTGTCCTTTGTTCTTTCTCACTCAAGGTAAACTGGTGGAGAGATGTGATAGCTGAGACCGCAGAGTCTTTAATATCAGGACTCTCTTCCCTAGAACAGCAACACAGTTTGAAATCTAGTTTACTGAAGGCAGATCTGTGTTTATACTTGTCAGGAGTTACCCAACTTGGCAACAATTCTTCCCATCATGCAAGTGTCATCACGGTCATTGCCAAACGCCGTAGAGGCAGAGTTCAAAACACAACCTCTAGCCTGTAATTATATTGGAGAAACATGTTGCCCAGTGCACACGCTATATGTTTGCACCTGTCTGAAAGTGTTTGGTGGTAAGAAAAGGTGCTGTTATGATTAAAATGCAAATCTGACAAAGCCTAAAACATGACCTAATATTATTTCTAGAAAACTTCAGAAAAAACTCTTAACTCTTTTTGCAAATACCTCCCTCTCTTCTAAGCCTTTGGTTTTGGAGTGTTCTTTACATTATTTTAAGACTCTTTGCAATTCAGCCCTCTAATTCCCTTCCCTCTAGTCCTATGCTATGAAAGGCTGAGAGAACATTTCAGAAGGAACATGTACGAAACCTCACTGCAAGCCTGCTGCAACGAGGCAGATCAGCTGGGAACTGAACGGTCCCCATATGGAGCCAATATGGGGACTCCTATTACTTTTTTCTTTCCAAGAATATAGGAGATTGAAGGCTCTCCTGCGCATGCAAAATCTTCCCTTGCTGAAGAAATCCTCAGCAGCGAGGAGCAGGGTTAGGGTGACTTGCCAGGCTGCTGACTCCAGGCTATCCACAAGCAGCAGTTTCAAGCAAGAGTGTGCAAAATGTACTCAGCTCAGTGCCTCAGGATGCTGAAAACCAGTGGGGAAGAAGAGTTTGGCCACTAAGGCTGTGGGGAAACACTGAGCAGCAGTCATCGATTCTGTTTCAAAGTGAAGAGCTGCACTTTCCGTGAGACCACTCAAACGACACAAACCAGACTGTTATGTCACTCCTACAGCGGCCTATTACTCGATTCAGTCCTCTTTTTCCATACTATTTTCTGACATGCTCGTGCACCCCCAGGCTGCATATAATCTTCTAGCTTGGCTCTGGGTTAAGGGAAGAATTTCCTCACACCTTGCCAGTCCCTGTGTTAGGCAGGGGTGGGGGCTGGATCCACACACTCCCCAGTATGTGGGTCTCTCTTCTTCAGATGTGCCACGTGAAGGTTACCTGAAGGCTATTATTTTTTACATCCCTTAACTCTCTACTGCCTGGCTACATAACACAGCCTGAAGAACCTGAAAAGATGAGCCTTTATTACACAAAACAGTACAAATCAGGCAGACAGCTGAAAACAAAATAACTCACATCAGTTTCAAGTCACAGTGTGACCCAGACTTTCGCAATAAGTGTTGGCTTCTCTTCTTTCCAAACATAGAAGCGTATGAGCAGATTTTTGTCAGAAAATGTATATTGAACGTTGTGTTGGTATTACTTCTTCATATAAACCATGGGTTTGAAGGGAGGGTCTACCACAACTACTGAAAAAGGAAGTCCTCCCCTCAGTCTTGGATAGGAAGAGAGGCAAGTTCAGAAAAAGATGGTTCACTCCATAACACAATCAGATAACCCCTGCTGCACGTTATCGATCCCGTTCTACTTGACTAATAAATAATAAAAATATTATCTTGCTTTTGCTTCTTACTCCATTTGCAGGAAGCAGGATTTTGTATTTTAATTTGCAGTTTCTTTGTATTTTCCTTTTGGCCTATTATTACTCTACTAATCCTCTCATTTTCTCAACTCTTCTTCAAAGAATTAGGTGACAGAAGAGCAATCCTCCTGTCAAAGAGCTTAAGACAAGGACAATCCTTTTCCTGTGAGCCAAAAGAAACAATCTCTTTTTACACGTGGGTTAAGGGAAACGGGTAACTGTCAAAGAAACTGTTTCTTCATTATCTCTTCCCATTCCCCAGAAAGCAGCAGCCAGCATCCTTCTTCAGCCTATTACTTAGGTGGGATTAAAACCCCAAGGGCTTACAGCAAATGTTGTATATCCTACAGTGATGTCTATACCTAGCATCATTAACTCGTACTGGAGCAGAAAGCTCTCGAAATTCTCTCCACAGTTACTGACAAAACAAATGACTTCATGAAAAGAGAATGTGTTACAGACACTGGTGGATTCTATGTAGGCAGCTATCTCATATAACGACCCAACAAACACCGGATGACGTAGCTAGCTGAGGTCAACACCCCTCATTGGGGTTACCTTGAGCAGCTACAGAGATATAAATATTCCCTGTGCCTTGCTGTTCCAGTACGTTTGCGTTTTGAGATGGGCACTTCAAAAGACAGTATCACAGGAAACCAAAGCATAAAGAAATTATTTTGCCCTCAGGCCTTCCTATGGCCGATATAACCAGTACAGCAATGCTGTTCAGGAGGCAACTGATGGCCAAAGCCTACAAAAGGAAGCACTTCAAATGATGTCAGGGAATACCAATTTGCCATGTATCTTTTGCCTCATAAAGACGGCTTTTTGTTGCAAAGGGAGATGAAGCCAAATGAGATTTCTGTGTTATGGTATCAACCAGAGGAAAATGGGAAAACCCAGGCCCTTTACCATCTCTGTCATCAGGCATTTATGCCAGCTGGAACACATGCCAAAGAAAGAGCCCAGTTCATCACTGTGGAAGACGCTCAAACTCATACAGATGTGTTTCTGTGGACAATGCTAGTGATCATATATTGTTCACATAGGGTCTCTTCAACTTCACCGTCTAGCCCCAGTTTCTAAACTTCAGGATCAGTATGTATGCTGAGATTATTCTGTTAAAAATCAGCATGAAACACGTTCTGAATTTTTACTCCATGGACACAAATCTCTTAACTTGGCCCCTATCCTGAAAGAATCATGACTGTGAGATATTTCCTAACAGGAACAAGAAAAAGGATGGTAGTCCACAGATATTAGCAAATCTATAAATAGTTAAAGTAATGGAGCCAGTATAGCAAAATGACAAAGACATCAACGATCTGCACAGAAAAGTCTCTAGATTATTTATGTATGAACCCTAGCAACGTTTTTTTTTCTTCTTCTTTTTCTCCTCCTTTCCCAGTTGAACAATGTACACATTCAGGGAACATAAGGAAATCTGGCAGATAAAGGAAGTGTCCTTTTCTGTTCCTCTCAGGCTCAGAGATGCTGCAGCTTTGTGTGTCCTCTCCATGGCCTCCAGAGGGAGGGCACAAACCAGAAGGCTGAGTATACAAGAACTGAATGTACATCTCCTACATGGTACTTGACAGGAGTGCCTGTATGAGCAGAGTTTGTGTCATTCCTCCCTTCTGTTCCCTGCACTGGTGATCTGCTTCCACATCATCAGAAAATACCTGAGCGATACAAAATTATCAGTGGTGACCAGCCTGACCTTCAGACACACAAAGGCAGCTACAAAATTCAGCAGCTGAGGACAAAGTGGGATTATTAAAGGTACTTCAAAACCAACACAGTTACCAAGTAACAATTTCACATCATTTTTCAAATGACAGCTCTCCCTGCAGAAAGTAGGTCATTTCTTCAAGGTCAAATCCAAAAATCATAGCTATGCTCACTTAAACCAGTGATTCCAGCTATCAGGCTGTTCCTATGGCTATCTTGAGCTAGAAGTAATCCTATGGACATCACTGAAAATCCTTTGAGCAACCCAGTACCAGAGGACGTGTTCAAATCATTCCGTTATCCCCGGGGATGACAGAGGACTATATCAGTTTGGCCAGTGCATTTACAGGCAGCGGCACAGAGATGAGGGCTGTCCATGGGCAGCCTGGGGAGGTCTCCTGAATGAGGGGCGCAGGGAACCACGCTGAGCTCATTACCCTGAGATTTCCTTCTCTGACCAAAAACCTCAGCTCAAATCCTTGCGCAGAGCCCCGGGCCACGCGCCCGGCTGGGAACTGCCGCAACGGGAATGCCCTTTACGACCAATGGGCAAAAAGCCCGTCCCCGACATTAACGCGGCTTTACCCAAGCCTGAAGACTCTCCTGCAGTGCAATTTAAAAACAGTCTCAAAAACAATTTCGAAGAAACGATTACAGTTAGCACGTGAAGGAGCTGGTTCTCTGCGCTACTGCCTCTGCTGAGGTCAAGTAACCTTAGTAGCAAGCAAGTCAGGCCCAAAGGTATTTGCTACAAAGGTGACTCTTCCTTGTCCTCTGCAAAGCTGCCTCTAATGTGAGCGAGGACCATTTGTAAGTGGCCCAACCTCTCCCTTCTTCTCAGTGCTGCCTGAGAAGAGACAAGTCCATCAGACTGATAGGATGATAAAGGAAAGCACAAGTGACTTAACTAAATTTTTCTCTCCTGTCCCCATGGCAATCAACCACGTATCTTCACACAGAGAAAACAAACCAATGCATTTCTAAGCCCAGCTATATAAGCTTGGAAAGTAAAGCTTTCTCTTGGGCTCCTAACCACATAACGTCTTCCCTCAGTCCTTTCCCTCTCAAATGGAAAACACTCTGACTTGACCTCTCGGACGGCTCGCACCCTCTATTTTTATTGCTCTTGCACAAACACAAGAGCTGTGTGTGCCAGAGCGCTAATGACAGCCCACCTCTTCCCAGTGGGGGGGGCGGGCGGTCAGCTCCCTGCTGACTGAGATAAAACAGTTGCTGTTTGGAAACTCACTCTGATTTAGCAGGAACAGTGTAACATTTGAGCACCTGAACAGGTCTCACTCCTCACATCAGCTAGTAAGCTTTTAATGAAGAGTTGGATTCTGTTACTAATTACATCCAGCTACACCCTTCTTATGAGGAACACCTATTCCACCCTGTGTTTGCTTGATAGAAGATGACGAAGATGATTTGCTTAGAAAGAAACCAACAAGAAGAGCATTTCCCTCCTGCTGTCTTCAGCCACTGTATCTGATTAGTTTCATTTCCCTGCAATGTTAAATGTCAAGCACTTTTGTTTTTAGCACACTTATTTCTTTGAGTCTCCAAAGCAGACCAAAGGAGCTTGGAAAGATAATTTTTAAATTGCACTCAATCTCCCCTGCTTGGAAAAGCACCTTTTGCCTCTTCCATACGGTGTGCTAATATTTGTAACCTATGAACCTTTGGACTCCATTCTCCTCCCATATCACAGTAACTGTGGTGCAGCTCCCAGCTAAGTCACCCAAGCGATGGCAGTGCGCGTGGAAGAGCAGTCACGCCCATGGTGTGCAGCAGCCACTGCAGACAGCCCAAGAGAAGGCTTTGATATAGGAATGGAGGAGCTGGGGCTGGGGGGAAACTCATGCATCCTAGACTGGGAAACAAAAGCAGAGCTGTTTCTGACTTTTCACTAGCCCAGAAGCAGAGTTCTGTTTGCTACTGATTGAGCAGGATCTGCACTCACAGATCAAGCATAACATTGGTAGCAGCATGCCTCTTTCTTCTACTTCAACTTTGAAGAAGCACTTGTGCGGGCAAGAAAACAATTTAGATCCTTGTGCCATTGGAGCCCGCAGCCTGAGATGATTCCTGCCCTACCCTGTGGGAGTGGAAATCAATCCTGAGTGGGTTACTTTGACGGCAACAGTTTGTCATGCTCAGAGCCTGGCAGAATGTGCAGGAGCATGGCATAACCCCAGACCGACAGAGCATCTCAAGTACCCCATGGGTTCTAGTCTCAGTTCCAGATACAAGGTAATTAAATCATTTCAGTAAATTACATGAAAAACAACCTCTCTGAAGACACTGTGAAAATAGACAGCAGCAGGCACGCTGCCTTACTGCACTCCGACCTTTTGATAAAGACAAGTTCCTGAACCAGAGTGGTTGATGTTGTAGGCTCCAAAGGTTTGCTGCCCTCGTGCTGTGCAACCCACAGCAGTGGGGGCTGCTCCCACGCAAATTGGGCACGGGTGCTTTCCTGTACTTTCAGTCTGACAGCGCTGAACTAGCAGCACCTTCCCCTGCTCGCTCACACCTCAGGCTGCACCCAGAGGACACTGCTCTCTGCATTCAAAAGCAAGCAAGCTGGGGTGGAGAGCAATTTTCAGATCTTTCCTTTCCACCGCTGTCTCATTGCCAGATTGTAGCATAGGCAGATTTTTAATTAACGTTAATTCCCTTAGGCTCTGCCATAAGGACTGAGGTGCTATTTTGCCCTCCTTCCCTGAATGCCCTCAAACACCAGGCAAAAGGCATTTGGGCCAGGTAAAAGAAGATACAAGCTTGAAGTGACTCTGCAAATTCCAGAATATATGCGGGATGACAGTGATCCAAGAAGATGAGAACAGGCCCTATCATGGGATCAGCCCAGAAGCATAAGCCAAGTCACAGCTACGAAATCTGCAAGTCACATTTGTTTCTTTAGAATTAGTGAGGCAAGTACAATGCAAACAACATAGTGAAAGGTGAAGGAAAACATCATCATCTAAATGGGAATATGATCTAGAATTAAAATTCTCAGCATAAATAAGGAGCGGACAAGATACCTGCTGAGCTTTCGGGTCTCCAGAAACAAGAAGGATGCTGGCAGTACCCGCAGGGTGCCCTGCAGCACACCAAAAAAAACACAGAAGGATGGCCCAGTGCCTTTACCGTGCACAATGCTGCAGGAAGCATTAAGACCCTACTGATGAAGGATGCGATTGAAGCTGTGTGCAGCTGTCACTCCCTTCATTTCTCTGTCAGGCTGCAGATTGGAAACTAAATGAGCTCTTAAAACTCTCCAGTTTCAGTCAGCCCTCCCCCAGACTGTCAGGTTTCTGTAGAAAGCTTGTTGCTCCCTGGGGTCATTTTCATTGCACTTCAGCTCTTCCAGGAACTCAGACATGCTGATAGCAGTCCCTCCTCCACCAGACACCCAATCAGAACACCAAGAGAGGTTTTTCCAAGGAAGGTAATTGAATATGTTTTATTAAAAAGAAAAAAACCACTCAACAACAAAAAGCAGCCAACACCCACTGCTTTGCTCTACAAACAAATTCTATGAAACATAGCAAACCCCAAGGGCAAGATGCTAGGCACAGGATCAGCTGGAAATAGTGTTTAGGGAACCACACAAAGCTGATGATGGACTTTCCCTGGTGTCTGGAAGGGATGCAAGACCCACACCCGGCCTGCACCTTACACCTTGTCAAAGAGGTGTCTCAGTTTGGGGATCAATGTCTGGAAAAGTCCTAAGATGGCACGTTTCAGTGTGAGCTGTGGAGCAAAAAATGACTCACAATTCACTGTATAACAGGAATTGCTAATCATTATGCAAACCCATTAGCAGTGATTAGCACACCACAGCACTGTAAGTAAAACCGAGGACACTGAGCACACGCTCTTTATTTGTAGAGCTCCAGTTGCCCTCTCTGTACTATAACAGCTCATAAAGCAACTTATCTTCCTGCTACACCAAGGTTCTGAAATTAGTCCCCACATTACAAGAACACAGAGCACCACAAGGTTGGGAGAGTCATACTTTGATTACCTAAAACTTGCAAGGGGGTGTATCATACCCCTGGGTTATACAAGATAGCCCCATTCGATCCCACCTATGTTCTTTGCAATCCCACTCCGAAGTGGAAGGCTATGTCAGAAGGGAGCAGAGCACATGTGGGGCTGAATGGGATGCACTCATCAGGCACCAGTCAGGCTTTTACAAGCCTGGGGAGAGAGCTACGCTGCTCTGAGGACCCAAGGGGTATCACCACAGTCGTGTGCTGGACGGACACAGAAGCTCAGATGAGCTCTGGTTTGAGCATCTTTGCAATGTGACTTCTTGCAGTGTGAAAACGTTTCTTTGGACTTCAAAAAGAGATTAAGTCTCTCACTGCTGTAGGTCACAGGTATGGATATAAAGATGAAACAGATAGGAGACAAGCTTTGAAACCTCCTACACACCATAGGTCTCACTGTAACGGGGAGATAAATAAAAATATAGCAACATAGCACAGTTATTTATAGCAATTGGTTTTCTACAGATTTTTCATCTGAGGTTTTCTAAAAGCTTTATGAAAACGTGCTGAATTCAGCACAAGCAGAATTTTACCATGGCTAGAACTTATCCTTAATCCACATGCTGATGCACAAGTCACTAAAGGATATAAAAGAATTACTCCATACACCTCTATCCCACGAAACAAAGACAGCAACTGATTACTAGGCAGCACTTCCAAATTACAGTTTGGAACTGAAAGTCAGGAAGCATTCACAAGGAATTTAGGGAGGTGAAACACACGATTCATAACGATGGAGGCACATTGGACAAGATGTAAATATTACTGCTTCCTTTTTTTCATTACATTGTCTTGGCTCTGACTGTAAGCGTAAGTCTCTCCCATCTGAATAGAGGATCTCCAATTCTATGCAAGGTGAAGGGCTCAGGCACAGCTGAAAGGCAGATAGTCACCAAGCTGAAGGATGAACAGGGTTAGAACATCTTCAGTATCTCCTTGACACCTCCTGTTCATGGGAGTAAAATCACACAAAGGCGTGTGTAGCTGCCAGACTGATGACTTCTATTCCAATTCCTCCATAAGTTGCATCTAGAAAATAGTGTTATTAAATTCCTAATTCTTCTAAGCAGGAAGTACCACAACTGGCCCACTGCAGATATGGCTGCTCTAGTCAGGAAGGCCAAGGAGCATGGAAGGAGAGCTCAGTGCAGATATTCTCTGTAGCAGATTATCCAGCTGCAAAGGCACCAGACCACACTGCACTGCGTGTGCTCTCCTGCTCTGATTTGCTGGCAGCATAGCTGTGGAGCACTAGTAGGTCCTCCTGCCAAAGTGAATTGTTGCTGGTAGGGTGCAAATCATGCAAACACATCCCATTTGCACCCAGACAGTTTTAGAGGCTTGGCATTTCCAGCTGTGGTGTTAGTGAGGGCTGTGCCAGCTCAGGATCATAGAGTTCATAGAATGGTCTGGGTTGGAAAGTACCTTTCAAGGTAATCCAGTCCAACGCCCCTGCAGTGAGCAGTGACATCTGCAACTAGAGCAGGTTGCTCAGAGCCCCGGCCAACCTGACCTGGAATGGTTCCAGGGATGGGGCATCGACCACCTCTCTGGATAACCTAGGCCAGTGTTTCACCACCCTCAGTATAAAAAGTTTCTCCCTTCTCTCTAGGCTGAATCTACCCTCTTAGTTTAAAACCATCACCACTTGTCCTGTCCCAACAAGCCCTGATAAAAAGTCCATCCCCATCTTTCTCATAGGCCCCTTAAAGCACTGAAAGGCTGCAACGAGGTCTCCCTAGAGCCTTCTCTTCTCCAGGCTGAACAAGCCCAACTTTCTCAGCCTTGGATCATTTCTGTGTCCTACTCTGGCCCCGCTCCAACAAGTCCCTGTCTCTCCTCTGCTGAGGAAGCATGGTTTAACCTTTGCGTTGTGATTGACTTATCACAGACCGTATACACAGACTTCAAGCTGCTTAAACATCCCCTTTGGGCTGGGAAGCACCAATAAGGACAACTGCTAATGCATTACTCCAGGATATTGCATTGTTTCACCTGTCTGTTCCCTCCCACCTTCTCCCAGACAGTCTTATGCGCCAGGAGAATCAACTAACAAGTGAGAGGGGAAACTAAATGGGGAGAGATATGCAGTATCGGGAGGGAATTAATACATTGGCAGTAGATCACATTGCAACCATATGGTGCTGTGAATATCTTTGGAAGCTTCCCATCCACTGCTGAGCCAGAACTCTGCACAGGTTTTCCCCAAACCCCACCCAAGAGCCAGCCAGTTTGCAGGGGAAAGCCTCTTGCAGTGACAGAGCTAATTTCAGATTGGGCAGATGTCTCCCATAGCTAACCAAGCGGGGATCTCATGTCTTCTGCACCCTTCTTAAGTCACCACAAAGAGACAGAGACAGTTTTTAAACATTACCCTGCAAGTATTTCCACTTCTTTCCAGCTGCTCCAAACTCCCTACAGTGCCAGCCCCTGCTGTCAGCCTCCCAGTTCCAGGGAGCTGGATTTTCTACTGCAACTCTCAGCACGACACCGTGGCACAGAGAACACCCAAGAGAAGGACATGCCAAAACAGCACATGGCACAATTCAGTTAGCCAAAGGGCCAGTCTGGGCAGCCAGTCTAAAGTACAGAGGATGGAGCTATGTTCTCAATTCCAGGCACCACTCATCACTTGCATGGAAACTTGCTCAGGGAGAAGACAGCTATACATTTAATGTCTGGAAGAGAGGGGGCTTCTCTGACAGGACAAAGCAAGTATTATATCAATATACCTATAAGTCTAGGGAGGGGTAGGATCTGGTTGCTTTAGGATACATACCAGTTTCCCACAGGAAAAGTAAGCTAAACATCCTCCAGAAGAGGTAAATTCATGAAAAGTTAGCTCACATATAGCTGCTCTGAGGAATCACAGCTTTTGAAGAAGCTGTGCAAACAGATGGAAAAGTTGAGACTTGTTTCACCTTTTGGGGATGCATGTAGTAAACAAGCTATATGCAAACCTCAAACCACACCTTTGCTATAAGGAAAGTAAATAGAAAATGCAACAATAGATGGATTAAAACTCACAGAAGACTTCAGTGCAGGTTCTATCCACATATGCAGTAGCCGCGGACATTGATATAACCGAGCGAATGACGACATGTGGCACCTGCGCCTACTTCTGCCAGCTGCAGAAACGGAAAGAGAGAGAAGCAGTAAAGTGTTTGGGTTTTTTCCTAACTTGGTATAGAATTTCTTGGCTTCCCTCAGCTCCATTCTATCTCTTTGCTGCAGCAAAGCAACAAGTAACAAAACCAAGAAGGAGTCCTATGTGTTTTAAATATGTGCCCACATCCAAGAGCAGACTGTTTGATGAAGGAGACAAAAACAGAGACATGAAAGGAAATGCTGCTTCTGTTGTTCTAGCTACATTTGGGCACAGTGAAGACTAAACTACAATAGACTGTAAGCAACACTAGAGAGATGAGTTGAGGGAGAATAGACTCTGGAGGGCCTGAATTCAGGATTTCAGATGCCTCCAGGTCAGCAAGAAGCACGTAGGGCCCACTCCACACCCCAGGCAGAGCCGCTCCTGCCTGTGGCACCAGAAGATTCAAAAGATCTTGTTTGGTTGCTGGGCAGCCCCTGCACTGTGCCTTCTTTCCATATACTTCCGGTAGCAGCGGCCTCTGCCCACATCCTCACAGAGCATATGAAGTTGTTAGAGAGAGATTATCCCAGCACAGTACTGCAACCCTTCTCTTATCTTTCTAAGAAAGAACTAAGCCTTTTGATCTCCTACCAAAACTAAAAAACAAATTAAATGTTAATAAAACCTTAATAAAGAGATATTCTTCTGCATTTTAATGAGTTGATCATAGAAACAAATATATCTAATAGACTAAGAAAATGAAAGGCGACAGGGAAGTTGCTATGGCTTTGATGGAAAAGCTACCCCAGCAGTATAATGGTGTGAATCCATTAAGGTCTCTTACATGAAGAGCAAGAACAGCTGCCTCCCCCATAAAGACAAGCATATGCTTCTTCCCAAACCAACGGCATACCCGTGCCAAAAAGATTTTGCTAGCTCTCATTTCATGAAAGTTTCTCCACAGTGGAAAGATACAAAGGTATAAAAGCCCCCAAAAGAAATAGAGAAGAGGAAAGGCCCCAAAGTAGTATCAGAAAGTCTGATCAAACACTAGAATCAGAATCACAATACATACACGGGAAGAAAGAGCTTGGGGGTTGAATAATAGTTAGAAAGGTGTTAAATGTAAAAACAGTCTGCTACAACATCTAAGAGAAAGTTGCCGACATTAAATGAACAACCCCAGAAGACAACACACTTGTTGGCTGGAGCACAACGGGACAGAGCCATGGTTATCTGCTCGAGTCAGGAAAGAGCAGCAAAACTCAGGGTCAGAGTTAGGACACAGTTCACAGGACTTTTCAAAGAGTAGGACTAGTCTCGAAATAGTGCGCAGAATGATAATATCCCAATAAAATTTATGGCACTGATAAGGTCAAGGCCTAAGAGACCCACCTAGTCTGGCCTGGGAGAAGGCTGGAAAGCCCCTTGCCTCCTGTCTCTGAAGAACTCATGCTGTGTGTTAGTCCACCTCTTCCAAGAATGCAACCCTTCCGCATGTGCACTACACAAAACCAGAAAAGCAGGCACTATCCGCAGCCTTCAGCATTGCTACAGCGACTTGGAAAAGTATCATGGCAGCCAATATCCAACTTCAATGTTTCCTCCCCTCAAATCGCTGCTAATTTGAAGTGGATCCAGAGCAACTCAGTAACCACATGTAGATATATTTGAAGTCCAGCAGTGTGAGAAATTCTCTCCTCCCAGGCTGCCAGCAGCATGTGAAATAAAATTATCTTATAAATGGGCAGTAAGAATAACACTAATTTGTCAGTGTCATGCTGAGTATTTTTCTTAGAAGTTGGGCAGATCTTGGGAGAAAAGATCCCATCATCTCCTGCTTTGGAAGGAGGGAACATGGAATACGCCTGAACGCCTGAAAAGGAAAACACCTGATGAGAGCCAGGGCACTAGGAAGCAAAAAGGGAGGGGCAGCAGCACAAAGCAGGCACAATCTCAACTTGCTGCTTCTTGTTTCATTTATTCAAAGTCACGTGGTTGTAGGAGGTTTGAAATCTCTGTCTGAGCTTCTGGCACCCTCTGCAACTCCTACCAAGGAGATGATGATTGACGGCGGGAAATTTTGACCTTTTAACTCCATATCCCTTTTCTAAATTCCTGTGGTCACTACTGGTATCTCCTGTGAAGCAAATTCTTTCTCTCTCTCCCCCAAGAATCCAAACAGCCTACTGTAGTACAGTTCGGAGCGGGGCATAAATCTCCAGGCCCTCATGCCTCTGGTAATCTTCCCAGTCCTATGGCATGACTCCAAACTTTTGCCCCTTGTCACTGGGGAGTCCCAGGTCACTGGACGAGCTCTTTTGCCATGCTTGGAATGGCAGCGAGAATTCCCTGAAGCGTCCCGTGGGGCCCAGGGCCACAGTTCCTGGAACTGGCGGCTGCTGACTCGACTGGAGCTCTTCCTAGAACTGCTGGGCCTTCGAATCACTCCCTGGAGAGAAGAGGGGCAGAAGAGGGGGAGGAAGGATGACAAGAAAGAGGCCATGCTGTGCAGACCCTTCGGTTTTTTAGATATTCCTCTCTCCTTTTTCATGTGAATGGCAGGAGGGTTATCTTTACCTTCCTCTTCAGTGCAGGGATGAGTCCAGCTGCAGCCTGTCTGGGCTGTCCCTTGGCAGCAGCAGCTCCCACGTCCTCCCCAGCTCCCCGGCCTGGCACTGTTCTCCCTGTTCCTGCCATATCTCGGGTTTGCTTTCAGTAATTCCAGCTCCTGGATTTGGAAGTGACTCTGCAAGAGGCGGCAGCCATGTCTAGGTATGACGCCGAAACTCCTTTCCAAGCCTCAGCACAGATTATACCAGCAAACACCAGCAGTAACAAATGCCACTGAGATGGATATTTGGCATGCAACAGTGAGGCTTGAACCAGGCTAAGCCTAACCTAGGCAAGCTACGCTGGGAATGCTCTCCATTACCAGTTCCCAGCAGAGCAGCCATGTACAAAGGCTGCGTGCTACTGCAGTCACAGCATCACGCTTCTGACAGCGCGCTCGTTTTATAGCGCAGCTTTCCTATGTCACGGCTTTCTCAAGCATTCACATGGAGACACCTCAGCTCCTGACTCCGCTCTAAGAGGCTGTGGGTACACCCCGTCACACACCCAACTATAAAATCTATTTCTAGGGAATGGATGTCTATAGCGGGAGTCAGACATGTCTGGGACCAAATTCTTTTCTTAACTAACCACATGCAATTTCTCTCGCATCAAGGAAATTGTGCCAAGGTGATGGAGAAAGAATTTGGCCCGTGGTCTGGCTTCTCCCCAGCACAGCACTGAGCTGTAGACAGACTCAAGAGTTTTTCAGAAGGAAGCTCTCTGAGCATCTGACTGGGAAGTAACACCCAGAAAACCCCAGAACATGGTGGATGAAAATGAGGACCTAAAAGAAAGTAAATAAACTAAATGGGCTTCCCTGCTCTGACAGCACACGTTTTTCCTTCAACCATCTGCACTGCAATGAAGGTGATGATATTGCTCCATTTACAGAACTTTTCCTGGCCTGTCTCCAAGGCCACAAAACAGCGTGTTTATTTGGTTTTCTTAAGGTTGAGGAAGCAGATTTGGGTAACGCAGAAGTTTACTATGGACTTTCGCCTTCCCAATCTTAAACCAAGTGCGGCAGTTGTAATGAAAAATATGTAATGCTGTTTACATATATTAGAGGGGGCTCCTGGAAGAGCGAAGTCTCTCAGTCTCATTCCACATTCGTCTCAACAGCTTTTTAAAAAATATTTATTACACAAGAAGAAAAATGAAAATGCCAATATCTAGACTTTACGATGTTTTCAGAAGACCCTGCTGATCCTCTTGAGCCGCCGACCACGGATAAGACAGGCACATGCAGGGAGTTATTCACCCTGACCTGTACAGGATTCCAGCACTATTATTATGAATCACATACCTGGGGGCTACTCTGCTCACGTACTACTTTGAACAGGCAGGTAGAAGCTGCAGTAAGCAAGTCATGTGCAACACGGCCTTCTCCACAGGAGCCCAAAAACCACTGGCACGGCTTATCGGCGTACCTTATCTGGAAGCCTCATCAGGCTGAAACTTTATGTACTTAACACACTGTGAGCTGTGATTTGTAAAAACAGGCCATTGAGCATGCATGCTGTCCGAGACAGGTGGTCTGTCCTAATCTTCACATCCCCAAACTCCATTGTTTGGTAACAGTCCTTTTTCTGTTTGTAGCGATCATGGAAACAGCCAGAAATCAAGAGGATCAGAAGTCTGACTGCTCCACAACTTGGTCTCACTTTTCCAGAAGGAACAGCTGCAAAGGAAATCATCCCTTCTAGCCAAGTGGAGAACAACCAGCAAAAATCCACACTCCTGAGACACCTCCAGTGGTCAGAACATGCCGGATGGGGAAAAACATGAGCTGATGCTGAAGTTCCACCTGCACTGTCTCTAGACAAACCTGCACTCGCTTTGACCCAGCAGCACAATGACCACATGGGAATGTGGAGTCTGACTTTCCTCAGATCCAAGCCCCCTTCTGACACAGAAAGGGAAAAATAAAAGACAGGACAAAATACACACCAATGTCACCAGATGCATCACCAAGCTGATGGACACCAGTGGTTTTCACGCTGCAGTCTTCAGCATTTGGGGGATTTCCATGGATTACTGCTGGCATCCACAAAAGACAGCTGATTAGAGGAAGTCTACTGTCAGGAGGACTTTCTGATGGAAATTTTTGAGTTACTCATAGAAAGCTTCAACAAGCAGTACCCTAGGTGATAGTTGCAAACAGTTTCTCTGAGTCTTTGAATGCCTTAGGTAGGGACTGACAGGTGATGCTCTTCCTCCTTCCACCTACATACCAAGTTATAACCACTCCTTCCTAATTTAGCTCCTCCTGTTAAGTTCTAAGCAGCTTCCTTGAGCAATCATCTCTAAAACTGAGACTACAATAGAACATATCCTAAACTCTCCCCATATGGCAGGTACGTGAAAAGATTGGCCATGCTTCTAATCCCCTCTGGCTGCAGCAACAACAGATCAGCAGAAATCCCTTTTCGAGTGGCAGAACAGCATCAAACGAACTGGGCAACAGCTTCAAGGACAGTTCTTTGCAGAAGGTGGCAGCTGGGCCTCCTCAGCTCTACTACAATGATTTGAGTAGAAAACTACCAATTAAGTATTAATCTCTAGTATATGAGGTATAAACATATAATATTTGTAATATGCATATAGCTACATAGAAGTGTCTTTAAAATGCTATTTAAGTTACAGTTGCTGTAACTCAAGTTGCTATTAAGTTAGAGACAACACAGCTAAATTAACTTTTGCTCAGGCAAAGTAGGTTAGGTGATTTTACTAATACGAGAGAAGAAAGATGCAAGAAGTACTCCAAGAATTTTTTTTCCTTTCTATTTAAAAAATGAGCTATTTTTTATCCTCACTCTTGACTCCAGTTCCGCTAGCCAAAACAGTGAGGTTTTGAATCCCTGCAGCAAAATATACGAAAAACAAACCAGATGTGATTCCAGCCTCCAGACAATGTAAAAGTGCACAAAGTGAGCACATAATCCTTCTTTGTATTAAGAAGTCGATACCTAAGTGTACCATCACTGCTTCCAATCTGCACACAGCCATACTCAAGTATGAGAAATGGTTGCCCTTAATTCCTTTTCCACAACTTTAATTGTTCCACTGTCTTGCCTACCATGAGACTGCAGAGCTTCCACCTTTGCTCAAAGAAGGGATGACTAGCTGAAAAAGATGTTCCTTCCTCATTTCTTTGTTCTGGACGTACTATTTCTGCAGCCATCAAGGCCTAACTGCACAAACTATAAATAATACCTAATCCTCAAGATGGTGACTAAACTTGCTCATTATTACTAGAGCATCAGACACCTGCCTCTTACACTGTGCCCCATGTGATGGAGGAGAAAAGAAGCATCTAGGAGAGAAGAGCAGGTCTGCAATAGGCTTTATGAACTACCACCTGAATTCCTGACGAGCCAGTGAGGAATTTTCCCTCAGCACAGAAGAGGGACCCGCTTACATTCTGACCAGCCCTCTGTAGCCCTGCCCAGGACAGCAAGATGCTGTGAATATTTATTGAGAACAAAACAACCCCAGGTTTACTCTACACCCGGCAGTTTTTAAAACAGCTCCCACACATTTACATACAATGTAAAACACAGGATTAAGCAAGTCTGACATTAGCTGGTGCCAGGGAAATTCAATAAAATACAGAACCAAATGTAAAAACCACACCAATTCACACATTTTGCTGCTTGCTTTCCCCCTGCTTCATTTGGGTCATATTTCACTCACTTCTCACAGTTGCTGGTTTTACCCTTTTCACTCCCTGCAACACTTCCACTTTTCAAAAGAAAGTAGCTCCTCAATTAATTTCTAGACTGCACCAATTCCCCCAGCTTCTCAATGTTTTTGTCATATCAAAACGACAGAAGTGTCTTACCCATTTTCCATGGAGGGCTTCCAAAATTCTTTATTTCCCCCAGTTATTTGCCTCTGTTTTCTTTTGGTTCCAACAAAAAAAAAAAAAAAATAAAAAATATGCACAAACACGTTCTAAACTAAAAGGAACAGCAACTGCAGTCAGTTATTTGCCTGACCTCACACCATGGTTAAAAATTTAACACAGGATCTTTCCCTTTCTTGCTGTTCTCCGTGCCTGTCCCTATTTCTTCTGGGTTCTCAGAGTCTGAGCGTGAAACCAGCTGAAAGTCTGTCCAAATAGACACAGCTCATCTCTCAGTTAACTTCTTCAGCCACTGCTAAGGTAACTGCCGCCGTTCTTCAGCAAACCACTTTTGTCACAGGCTCACCTCTCAGGTCTTAATTCTAAAAACTCACCAGCAAGTACTTCTGCCAAGCTAACGTAAAATGCAAAGCCATTTCCCACAGAGCTGTTTCCAAACAGGGGTTTGAATGCCAGGATTTCTCTTTATCGATACTCAGGAATTGTCTGCTTGTCTGTTCTCATTCCCCAGCTATCTCAGCTGGGCACCCATAGGATTTATCACACCAGTTTCCCCTCTACTACAACAAACTGCAATTCACCAGTGGAGCTGCTAGGACCAAGACTTGGGAAAAAATCCCTGAAAGCCTGATCCAAGCAAATCTCATCAATATTCCAGGAGGGCAGTGGGCTAGTGCTAATTTACTGATCTGCCAATCAGTTTCAGAAGCACCCAGGCAGTGTGCTCATCTTTCAAGTCCCCTCATGTGTCTCCAAGTCCTCCACCTTTCCTTCCTCTACTGCCAAAACATCTGGGTGCCACCTCCTCTTCCCACAGTGAAGTCTAAATAGATGACAAAGGCTCTGAGTAGTAACATCTCTCTAATTAAAAAAAGTTCTAATTAAAATGCAGTGGAAAATAGTGAGAAATCACAGTATAATCTAAAGTGTCAGGTCCATGTCAGAGCATCTTCTCTTGCTCAACAAGGAAACATTGAGCTAGTGCCTATCTGGAAGAGCAGCAGGAACAGCGCAGCTTTTGAGAGCTGCATTTGTTCTCCTCCTTTTCTTAGGAAGGCTGGGGAAATTAAACCAGATCCAAGAACTCTTTCTTCTCTAGTAACACTCATCTATCACCAGCATTTTTGCAAGGCGGTCCCCTCCCATGCTCCTTCCTGCAGCCACTTCAGCCAGCAGCCAGGCTCTTCTAGGAAATCAGACAAGACAAGAGCAGAATCACTCATCTGCCAACCACCCGACCAGCAGGAGTAAGAGATTGTAAGAGGAAACTCATTTTCTGAAAAGCAGCTTTGTACTGTTTCTTCGGATCTGGGTTCTGTGTAGAATGACACACAAAGAAACTCTTACAACACGTTCACAGTGAGGAATTCAGATTAGGGAAGTACAGAGAGAAGTGGAGACAGCTCTGAACCAAGTCTGAAACCTTGCAGATCCTCAAGCGCATGTTCTAAGATGAAATCAACAGGCCTGTACTAGGAACTAGAAGGAAAAAGCAACTCCTTTCAAGTCTTCCTATTTGAGAAGCTGCTGAACACTCAGTTTAAGCTTTTTTTTTTGGCATTATGTCCATTATTTTAATGCTTGAATTTGAGGTGGGAGGAGGAAGCAGATGACCACCAACATGGCAAAGCAATTCAGATCTCATCAAGGACAATCTTGAGTAACAGTGAATGGAAAAAAAAAAAAAATGAACTAATGCACTTGAAAGGGGAGAATTTAGCTCTAAAAATCTCAAAACCAGAAAAAGCTATAAACTCATGCGATTTTAATATCTCACAGAGTTACTTTCAATACTTCTCATTCATATCACGTGTACGTAAAAGAGTGGCAATACACGTTCATGAACTTAAATCTCAGAAGGGTTAAATGAGAGCTGGTGAAAAAGTCTGTACCTGTATCAGTCTGAGTAGCAGTACTGCCTTACGCGCTGTTGGGAGTGCTGATTTACAGGTTGCTCCCTGCAGACAGCCTAAAGAACAAGCGATTACAGGGATTACAACTCATAGGAGACTGAGACAAACTTGTGTTTGATTTACTGAGTGAAGCTTTCCAAAGCTGGTCATAATGTTCCCTTTCATCTTCTGGATCATAAGGAGCCAAATACAGCTACACTTGAGTGTGCCTTGGCCATCCCTTCCAGGGGCTGGGATTGACTCCTGACCTTTCAAAGGCTGCCCAGTGTTCGTAAGCGTGCAGTGGGCAAATACGCACTGACCTGGAACTGCAGAGTTAGGAAAGATGAATAAAACAGAAAATACAGGACAGTTTACTAAAGCTTTGGTCCATGACTCAGTTTGCAAAGTCTGCCGAGGAAAGGCTGGCAACCTGAAACCGTTGTAAAAAATAGTGCCTTTGAACAAATCCAGAGCCAATCAAACCCACGTAACAAATCCACTAACTTCAGGTTGCTACCGCACTGCCTTGCAACATCTCGAAACTTCCCAGAACAAAGCTTTCGCCCACAGGACAGAGCCATTTGCACAAAGACGAACTATCCACTGCTGTGAGCGCAGGTAAGTCTACGTAGACGCACACGGCCACAGAGACTGCTCCTCCGCAACGGGCAGGAATGATGCTCGCTTGAACATTTATACACGCGTACAGCCACAAATGGTCAACTGCAGGCGCAAGTGTATTAAATTGTACCAGCAAAAGCTGCAGCGAGAGAAAGTTGTGGTCATGAACTTGTCAAAGCAAAGAAACAAAACAAGTATGCAGCGTAGCTCTTCGGGGAAGAGAGTACAGAGAATAGGGAGGCTGCACATTAGATTTTTCTTGGGCTCTGATGACTTTATGGTAGTGACAGGTGAAGTGAAACATGACTGGGGTAACTTAAGCCAGAGTGAGTGAGATAGAAATAAGCAATACTATTCCTGGAAAGAAGGGGTAGTAGCTGTCCTTCTGCCAATGTGCACTCCAGTCCAGAGCTGCGGATTCCTCTCTGCGCTCCACCTCCCAGTGTCAGGGCAACAGTCCCGAGTCTTGACGTCAAAGCTGCCTCTTGTTTGCTGTGTAGACTTTCCCCTTTTTCAGGTTTAGTGGCATGGAAGCAGCTGGCCAAAGGGCTCCATTTTGACCAGATGTGCAGATTCAACGCAAGCCTCCAAGGAAAAGCCTCTACTCATGTTACAAATTTCAATCTTTCCAATAAAAAAATAATTATTTAGTTCAGTATATCTAAACTCTTTTACGTCTGAATTGTCCTTTTGCTGACCTTTCCTTTGATTCATGTCCTGAGTTTTATCTGTTGTGGTTTTATCTTGCATTATTTAGATTGCAAGAGCTGCCACGCAAGCATAAGACAAGTCTATAAAATGCCTTCTTTAACTGTCAGATACTTTAGGAGAAAATCCTTGCACAGACAGGGGATAAACTCTCAGTGTTCCAGGATAGCACTCAGGGATACTAGAGGGGGAAGGACAAATAAAATCAGGTGCTGTTACAAAGTCCTTCCACCTCTCTGAGCTTGGGACAGCTAGAGCCAAACTGGTGGCTTTCCAAAGTTAGCAGAGGAGTCTCTCCTCCGCCAGTCACGATGATGTGGGCACATACAAGCCATTTCTTGCCCTTCGCATCCACCCGACTGCCTGCCCCAAAATACCAGCTACCCTGTGGGAATACAGGGCAAGAGATGTCGTCAGGAGAATTAGCTCTGTTAGGTCAGGCTTCAATTGCTAAAGAGGCCTTTTAAGATACAGTTATAGCAGTCAAAGCAAGATTATGCCACTCCTAATACAAGTTCAACACTATCTTAAAGTGTTTTTGGTTTAAAGGTCAAAGATTGTAGCTCAATAAACAAGGGGCAAAAAATGGAAAAACGCAGTCAGATAATACACATAAAAATGGGCACAGTAATCTGCTGCTATGCATTTGCAAGGGGAGATGCCAGTCTTCTCACATGCTCAGTTAAGATCTGATCACATTTGCAATCCCTCCTTTCAACAGAGAAAACCTGACACTCACTGGGATATTCCACAACAGGGCCCCTCTATTCCCCTGCTGCTGAGGCTCCCCAAACCATCTCCCTCCACCCAAAGCAGAGGCCAATGCTCTTCCTCCTGTTCTCTAAATATAGGTGTGTGCTACAGGCTCTCCTTTTCCCCCTTCTGAAAGCTTAAAGCTGGGAAACCTTTTGTATCTTTCCTTCTTATAGGACTCTCAGACTAGTACTTGACTTTGTGATTCTCGTGTGAGCACTATGGCCGGCTTTGTACACCTGTAACCGAGTGGTAAAACACGACTTATCTCCTGGCTAAGGCACAGGGCCATCACTGCTGGGACACAGCATTCCAAGGCTACTAAGAGCTAATGAGATGAGCAGCATATGCTACTGCTAGGGAAAAAAAACCCCAAACAACAAACAACCGAAACAAACTAACAAACAAAGAAACCAACACAAAAGGAAAGTAAGACAGAAAGGAAATAGACCTTTCTATCATCTCTGCTGTCAGAGTAACAGACAACTATATGTTCAACCCGTCCGAAAAGTGTTTCATCCTGTGTAAAGCGTTCATCAGCAAGGCAGAATGCAAGGTGCCTGCATTTGAACAGAGCCCTGGTTGTCCCACTCCAACCTACCAACCTGTTCAGAAAGCCAAACTTCCCAAAGAACTAACCCATGTCCAGTCCCCTGGGACAACTTACTCACTAAGTAGTGCGAGTAAATCTTCATTCAACACCACACGTCCTGAGTAGGAGAAAGGTGTCCCAAGCGGAGTCTCATACAGTCACAATTCCCTCTCCTGTCTTTCAGCCAAACTAGAGGCGCACAAACACAGGAATGGAGATTCACATTTACTCTCTTTTTAAGCTGCTTCTAGCGTTTTCAGAGAAGTCATGCTAAACAAAACAGAAAGCCCCCTTCATTTTCACTTGTTCTCTAACAGCAGGGACGCACAAGCTAGCAGGTCAGAAGGATGGCTTTATATTACCAACTTAAAAACGTACACAGGAGGTATCGGGGGCAGACGTCAGGAAGTCCACCAGCTGCTACAGTCTGATCTAGAGCTCCGCATGGGAGTGCTATACTAAACCAGGCTCTGACTTCCTATCGACGTGTCCTGGAAATGCACACTGCCAGTCAGGTCACTGTGGAGATAAGTAGAACCTTTTAGGCCACATACAGATCCTGTCTCTAACAAAGGCTTGACAAAATGGAGCCCCAGGGATGACTGGCTAACTGGAACTTAATTTATGTCACACAGCACACTCTAAAACTAGGCCACGATGCAGAGAGAAAGAATATTTCCAAGTACTGAAGAGACAGCTCTCCCAGTAACCCAGCATTCTCCTCCCGCTCCACCGAAGTAGGTGAGTGAGCAACATGAGGCTTATTCCAAGTGCTCTGAACCCAGGAGTCAAGTCTCACAAAAGCAACAGACTGAAATGCCAGTAGCAGGGGTGTCAGGGCAGAATGGGTGTAAGTGCCTGGCTATCTGCCTTCAGACTGTTGGCCCTGTAAAGAGTCATATTTTACCAAGCTCTCTCCATCACTACAAGAGCTGAGAATCTTCATTTAAAAAAAGAGAAAAACTAAAATCACAGACTATCTCATCACAAGAGAGAATTATGAAACCAGAGCTAAAGCCTTGAAGAAAAACAGCAAGTATGCAGAGAACTAACAACCACCAGAGCATCCTCCCGATGCTGGCGATAGTTTAGGCCAGTGTCAGCTCTCAAATTGCCAGCAGCAAGGCAAGCCCACCAATGACATTGCCTAAAAGATCTGTTTTTAGCTCCCAGGGCAGGATTTGTGCCGTAGCAGCTCTGTCCACTCCCACCTCCGACTCGCTCTCTCCATTCCAGACTCAGATGAAAGAGGAACAAGCTGCCTGTCTCAGGATGGTGATCATTTATGTATCTACAAATTAAATGCACATGATGGGGTGTTTCTGAGTCAAAAAAATACAAGCCAGCCACATAACTGAAGATGTTCAGCTTGGTCCCAGCTGTCTCAGCAAGCCAAATGGAACTCTCACGGCCTCCCAAGCACTGAGCAGTGTGCAGCTTTCACATACTGCCTGTTGAGCAGCACTGACTTCCCATCCAGAGTCAGAATGGACAAGGAGCATGGGGCAGGTGCTATAACATGACTGAAGGCCATGGCTGCCTTGACTTCCCCGTCTCTGTCTCATTGTTTTTTGCTTGTGATGTTGGTGCAGAGACCCAAGGAAACAGAAGTCCCGGGAGGAAGTGAGTCAGGAAACCTGTAGCATGTCGCAGGGGGAAGTGTGACTCAGAGCACACGGTGCTGCTGTTCCCCTGAGCCCTGGAGGAGGTGATAAAATTGTGTAATCCCTAAGATAACTTGCTGCACATCCTAATTCTGGTGATCCTCCCAGGGGAGGGGTGCCTCTGCCGAGTACTGTACACTAGCTGATTTCTTAGAATAAACTGTGACAGCTCCCTGTGAGCTCATCGCGTGGGAGGGGGGATGCTGGGCTCACTGCCTGCACTGTCACAGAAGAACGAGGAGCTACAGAAGCACTGAATTTACCAAGAGCACAGCAAAGACCTGGCAAACCTCTTGTTTAGTCTATTTGTTCTTTCACAGACAGTGTAGGGGCATCAGTACTCAAAAGACACAGAGGAACCAGATATAAAGCAGAAGGGAGGATTTAAGAAGAGAAAGAAGAGGACAAATGTGGTGGCAACAGGAAGGGAAGAGACAGTCTGTGTAGTCAGGACTGGTGAGGGGACAGAGGTGCGTGAGATACTGGGAGGAAAGAAGCCAAGAGTGTAGGCCAGGCAGGATGAAGAAAAGATCATAGAGAGAGTCACTCAGATCAGAAAGACAGAGTGAAAACAAAATTCCCCTGTGATTGAGAGAGCAAAGAAACCCTACAAAGAGGGAAAGAGGCCACCATCCACTTTGAGCTCTTGGTAGATGCCAGAGTGCGCATTTCTGGGTCTCTGCTCATCTGTGTAAGGGCCATTACTGAAAAAACAACCAGAGCCCTGAAGCAGGGGTGTGGAGCAAGACACAAAAAAAATCACCCCTTTTCAGCCATACAAGATTGTCCTGGTTTCCTCACCACGAATGCAGGCAAGAGCAACATTTGCATTCACAAGCAATGTGAAAGCCTGTGCCAGTACATTACCTGGTGCAAAAGGGTCTTGGGACATGAGCAGGCTTCTGGAAATTTCTACTGTATTAGTAGCTCCCAGGCACCTGAGGGAGCTTGGCACCAGCTGAACTTCCAAACTCCAACCCTCTGCTCCCTGTAGACATAAGTATGCCTACAAAATTGCTTTTGCAAATGAACTACTGAACACGAACGAAGGGAGAAGGAAGCTCTCACTGCCTCACCGCCGACACGGCTGGCACCGCGGCGCACAAGCACCAACACCATCCAGTCCTACCTTACCAGTGTCAAAATCCACTACACAATCATGAACACAAGGCCTGGATACACAGAAAAAAAGTCACTCTTAAGAAGTATCATTTTCAGAAGGGACTGTTCTATGCTTCCCAGGAGAGCTTCACGCTCCAACACATGGGTACACTCTGGGGCTGCAGCTGCACAGACATCTGAGCCAGATCTAAACTATTTCCAGCACTGTTTCACAGTCCTAACCATGCACAATATGGCACTAAAAATACCATACAATCTTTCAACTGCCAATTTGCGATGCTATTTATGCTTGAGTCAAGAGCCAGAAGTGATCACACCGTCAATTTCAGAGACTTTACCCCCAACAGAAGGGCAGAAAAGATGCTGAGACTCAGAGACCTAAAACTTATTTTCATTTCTGCCCTGACCTGCCAGCTATCCTGACACTGTGCATCCTTGGGCGTTGGCTGCTGGACAGTATATTCCTGTAACATTAAAATGCACCCCAGACTGCAAAACGCTGAATGGTTCTGTAACGGAAATAATAATGAGCACTTTAAGTATCAAGCCTGGTATTTCTAGGACAACTGTCACAGCTTACATGACCTAATAGCTCTTCTCAGGTTCGCTAGTCGTAAGATCTGTACAGGAACTGTCCACAGGGAAGCAGGCAACTGACTCTACAATTTCTGATACCAAAAACAGTAACTTTTTTTTTTTTTCCATAAAACCCAAATCAAAGGAAATTCTTATTCCTCATCTAAGAAAATTCAAGACTTCTGGAAAACCAATTTGTTGGAAATGTGATTGTTATCGCGGGCTCAGTGAGATTCTATACCGTAAATCCTTAATTTACTGTGATCAGTCTGTTACAGTTATCCTGTTTCTGAGAATTCTTGGTCCTGCAGGCAGCACCTTTAAGGCCACAGTGCAAGGACCAAAACTATTGGTATCACGCTTTATAAGTGTGTGTTATTCTACCCCCTGCAAACACACCCCCACCTTGTGGGCACAGTACAGGACGGATGAAGCTGTGTCCAGTCGAGCAGGTACTCACAGATTTCTGTTTAAATGATGTTTTATGAGCCTGACTCAGCTGCTGACACCCCCTCACCACACGGGATGTCTGCATTCTTTTGCAGTGGCTCTGTTTTTCCCTTTGAACCTGTACTAATAGAAAAGCATCAGGTGGAAGAGTTTATTTTTCTAGTTACTGTTTTTCATGATGCTGCCTGGCCTAGACCAGTTCCAAGAACTGAGGCAGTTGAACAAAGAAACTTTTACAGGCTCAGCAGCAGCGTGAACATCAGTGCTCTGGCAGCTTCCCACGCTATAGCAAGAATGTGCACAAACCAAAACGAGACCACACGCAACAGAAGAGCTGAGCAACGCATGCAGGGAACTGCCAGCCACAGCACCTTCAGCACCCCTGCAGACACCAGGGGCGGCGGGCAGCCTTCAGCATCGTGTCGTTAGACTTCCCCAGAACACAGGCTCAAGTAGAAAAGCTTCCCCGTCACTGTTTCTCCAGGCAACTAACCAAGCCGCAGTGCTTCCACAGCGCTAGTAGGGGAAGGCAGGAGATGGCTCCCAAGAGCTGGTACTCTCGGACAGGATTCCCACACCACAGCCTCTTACGAAGCCTAAAACTTGAACAGCAATAAATTCCTTTAGGGGACAGGATAGGGCAAAGCAGAGACTCGTAAGATCCCACTGCTTCAGCCCTTCATCCTTCACTCCCCATGTCAGGAAAAAAATAATATAAAAAATTAGCCACTTCTGTGAACTCTGCAGAAGAACAAAATCACCTAAAAAAGTAACCTCATTATATGCAGCTCAAGTATCAGCTTAGAAAGGGTGAATTTGACAGCCCAGGCTACCCCAGCCCCTGCTCCTTCTCCCCTCCTTTGTGTGTACTGTGACAGATGCCTATCCTGGTGTTCCCCGTGAGTTTGTTTCTTTCCCCAGATTAATGCACTGAGGAGTAGGAATCAGGGGCCAGTTGTCATCAGAGTTCAACTGAGAAAGTAAAGCTTGCAGGCTGACCAAAATCAACCTGATGATCGACCTGTGTCAAGCGAGAATTCTAAGCCAATTTTAGGCACAGAGGGAAAGGAAAGGATTTTCTTTCTCCCCTGAACAAAGAAAGCCAGAAACACTGAAAGAGAAAAACCTTTGGACTGCTCGTTTTTGCCTAATTGCATCCATGGAAATAGCAACAGAAATGCTACAGCTGCTATGTTCTAGTCACCTTAAGCTGTTTTCTGGATCTCAGATTCATCACAGCCATCAGAATTAGATAAATTTGGCCCGGGGGCTACAGCTGTGACCGTCACAGCTGTGGAATAACAAGCTTTGAGTCAGCCTGAAGAAAGAAGCAAATGAGCCAGTGCATTTCCAGTGACCCAGTAATAGTTTGTGTTCCCAGAGACCTCTGCCCAGGGGCCGTACAGACATTAATAAACCCTCACGATCCCCAGCTGAACCACGGTATCCATACATCCTATCCTACACAGAGGAGACTGAGGCACCAGAGAACCCCAATCACGCAGCAAGAAACAGAATCCAAATTACAAGATCATAAACTACAAACTCCTCCTCCCTATCTGTAACAAATGCAGACCCTCATATGCATAATTTCATTTAACTGACCGGAATTTACCTTATGGCACACAGTCTTTATAAGGCTCTGAAAGTACATTCTCAAATATTTTGTGCATCAGTACACAGCATCATGCTGTTATGATCCTCTCAAGGGATACTTTAATCAGACTCCCCCTAGTTTTGAGGGAGTCTGTGGCTAAGAAGTTCTTACACTCCAAAAGGCACTTTCCTTACTGAAGTGCCGAGGCCAGCCACATGAGCAGCCTGCCTGGCTGAACAACTGCAGCTGCTCGGGCTTCAATTCCAATAGGCAAGATAAAAAAATAAAAGGTGGTCCTAGCATAATATACCTAGTGATCTCGAGTTACATCAGGGACACATTTGGCCAATGATGTGACATGGCATTTCAGAGCGGCTTTCAGACACAGCCCCAGTGAGTGAAGAAACCCTTTTTCCCTTCTGAAGAGCACATTTTGTAGTCTCTGTAGCCTCTCTTGGTGCGGTAAGGGTTAATCCAGGCTAGTGAACCAGAAGGATGAAGATAAGCTCATCTTTTCCATTCAAGCAGAGCCTGCTACAGAAAATGCTGGTTTCTCGATGTCTCAGTGACTTCCAGGAACAGTGAGCTAAACTCAGCTGCTCTTCCCAGCACCAGCTGAGGGGGCAGCAGGGGATGGAACACAGCCCTGTTCTTGGAAGGCAGGAAAAAATAAGGATCTGGCAGAGCTGTGCAAGCTCTCTCTCCCTCCTCCCCTCCCCCAAAGCCTCTTTCAGTATCTCTAATTCCTCATTATACAGCTGAGTTCGTTTTTCCTTTTATCAAATAAACCTAAGAGCAATGCGAGAAAACTGCAGGCAATTCTCAAGGAGAGAGAGAGGTTAAGTTAATCAAATAAATAAATTATAAGCTCATCTCTGTGAGCTCCCACATGCCCCATGATTTTGCTCAGTTTAGTACATGACCCACTGTACTACTATAGCTTTCTGTGTGTGCTTAGCAGAAAAATGTTTAGTACCACCCAGCTCATAGAAACTATTTTTGGCTGCTTTATCTTCATGCAATAGGAATTCCAAAGGATGACTGGATATTTGGACTTCTCCCAGCCTGGCTAACTGTGAAGGGAGCAGACAGTAACCTCATTGCTATTCTTCTGGGGAAACAAACATCTTTTAGAGCTGACAAAAATCTGGCTTCTAGGTACCTTACTCTGAATAAGATTCGGGGAAGCAGAGCAGTCACCAGCTGGGAGGAATGTGAGGACAGCCTCCAGGCACACAAAAAAAAGGAGAGCAAGGATCAAACTGAGTTCGTTTCACGGTTCCCCACAAGCTGCCCTTGAAATACGAGGCAGCAGCACTGAGCTGTGAACAGAGGGAAATAACCTGCCACAACTGAGGGAAATAACCTGCCACAAAGTCTGCACTTGCCAGCACACTCAGATGAGAATACGCACCATCTTTTATCCAGACTCAAGTCTGGTCCTGCAGAAAAATAAAAGGAGGCCTGTGACATCAGTGTGTGTGGGTCTCAACCAAGCACCCATCAAACTCACTCTCGTTAGGCGCTTTGGCCAATGGTCCCGGGAATGAATGGGCCAGGCAGCGGCTCAGACTCACAACTGGTCAGCTCAGGACAGGGCCATGGCTCACTGCCACGCAGCCAGCGCATGAGAAGCTGCTCCCCGAGATAGACGGTAGCTGTGCGACAGATAAGACGTCTGTCTCCAGCACAATCAGTCTCTCACTTACTAGGAGTGTCCTATGCACTTCAAATGCTGTGCTTTTCTGTTGGTTGGGTGTTTCTTTCACCTGCTAGACAGAAGGAAAATGCAAATCTGCCTGGTTACACAGGACCCTGAAGTTCCCTGCAACACCAAGGCCATATACACACGTTAGAAGACAAGCAGACTTGAACGTTATCTTTCATGGACTTCAGGGCTATTAAAAACCCACCACCCAGGGAATAGCACAGAAAGCAACGCAGAGTCACAGGCAAACTGTAAGACCAGTTTACAGATTGTTGAGTATTTTCCACTTGCTGGTTTCTAGATTCTCAAGCACCAGCTAAGAGACTGAAGCACTCTGCTGTCTCTCTGGGACTTCTGAACTCCACCAGCGTGACTCATCCTTTATCTCTGCTACCTTCAATCACAAACAGGAATCAAAGAGTTGGGCACTAGGTTCATTCCTAGCTGTGCAAAACTGGTGACCCAGCTACCTGCCTATAAATCAATGTAGATGTGCTGAGTTACACTCTGTGAGAAAGTGGTTCATTAGCTAGAATTAAACAGAGGCTCAAGACACACCATTTCAATTTGAACAGCGCTCTTGAACACCCGGGTTAGTCCAGGAACTGGGATCTGCTTGGTGCCTTCCTATATTTAGCATACAGTAATATAACTGAAGCAACAAAATTAGATCTGCAAATAGACTGGTTTCTCAGTACTTAATCAAGGACCATTTCCTAGAACTGCAGAGGGCTGAAATTAACAGAAAAGAATGTGTGGTAATCAGCCCCATGGAGCCAGGAGGAAACCACCATGAGTTTAGACTCCAAACGCACATTCTGGCCGGCTGACTGTACTCTTCTTTAAATTAAATGTGGCTTCCCAGTGACCCAGGCCAGGGATTGCATGAAACACTTCTGAGTGTGCAGCCCACACATAAGCAATTACTGAGCAGATACAACTTTTATGGTCTGCAATTCACTGCGTAGTAAGAATGTCCTTGGACCCCTGTCCTTAAGGGATTAAAGAAGGTCTGAGGTACCTCTGCAATAATGCTCATCTGTTTCTGTCACTGACTTCTGTGAACAGCAACAGGTATAGAAAGGAGTGACTGAAAGACAAATCCAGTGTACAAACTGCAAGATGTATAAAGCAGGCAGCAATCACACTGCAGCAGTGCTTAACAACCAAGTGAGGAAAGGAGGCAGGAGCCTGCAGCACTGTGCTTGTTCAAATTCACTATTAAGAGGTCTTACAACATAAACTAGAAGACTCCATTTTCTGTACTTTTCTTCCTCGTCTTCTAATTTTTACTAGGGGACTGAATAGAAGAATTTCTATTAAAAATTATATTTTTTTTTTCTGCCATCAGTTGTATCACTATCAGGAAAATCTCTTCTTTGCATTCTAACCCAACAACTGCCATTAAGAGTAAGACAAAGAAAATACTCTGTAAGCAGAAACATAGTTGGACATTTAAGCAGCATTGAAATGCTTCAGAACTGTCAAAGCTTGCAGCTTACAGTGAACGAAACGGATCTTCATTTTCGCCTATTTCTACAATATCAGCACCACAAGCCTCACAGTCCCAGCTAGGACATGCAGACACTGGTGTAGGTCTTTTACAATCTATCTCAGAGCTGTGTTTTCTAGCTTTGGCAATTCTCTTGAAGAGATCAGTGGTACCTCCCCATCTCTTGTGCTCACACTGCCTGTAACTGTTCTGCAGAAAGATGGAATAGCCTGTCATGTGCAGAGTATGTCCCTAAAAATGTCCTTCAACTTTTGCCAAAAGCAGTTTTACAATTGAACTAACTTCTCACATGTAGAAGCCACTAACTTCTCTTGGAATTTTTTTTCTCTGCATAAAAGGATCAAGACAGATGAGGTAGAAAGATTAGGAGTCTCCCTGCACTGGTTTCATATACTGCATTCCCTTCTCCTATTGCAGGAGGCAGAAGGTGAGGACAAAGCAGAGCAAGGAAGAAAGTAAGGAGAGAAACAGGATACTGGACCCAGACAACAGTAGCATAAATTTAAATCCGCTACAGTGCCTTTGCTTCACCCTGAGGCAATGCAGCTGAGAAGGACGGGCCCAGCTACATGTCCTCTTTGTCATCACCTTGCAGCGGAAAAGCACCACCAGGCTCTAAAGCTGAATCTAAAAATCACTTGCTCGAAGCTCAAGATACTAAGAATTCATTATGTAAAGCTGCATCAGGGAAAGCGTTTCTTGTATGACACAGACCTTTTTCAATGCAGGTCTACAAAACATTATAGCATAATTAAGCTGCCATAAATATTAATAATTCCACTTGTAATTCCATTTCTAGTTCCGTTCCTTCCAGTCACCTGATAGTTAATATTGCTTTCACATCAACATTAAAGATACCAGCTTGAGAGTAGGAACAAAAGATTATGCCTTGAATTTTATTTATAATGACTGCTGAGGAATAATATTAGGTGTAAACTGCAGTGTGAGAATTCAGGAACTGACTGCCCCAACTTCAGAGGTAACCTGAGAGCACAAAAGCCTATCTGATATTCAGAGATACTAGCATTTCCTAGAAGAAAATGCAGAAGAAATCCTTTTCTCTTAAAATTACAAAACGCTCACTGAAGATGTAAGTACATTTGAAAAAACACATGTCAAATGCAGCTCAGGGAAACACTCCAGTGTTTTAAGAAAAGCCAAGTTACCTTCCTTTCAAGGCAAGATTAAGGACTCAGAAACGGAACAATCACCTCTGCTGTTGTGGGGAACCCACTCAAGCTGAAGACAGCAGAGCTGTAATGAAGGGTACGTGAGGAGCTGTGAGGCGGAGCTGATGGAGGGGAAGGGACTGTGCAGACGTATAGACAAGAAATGTATTTTACCATACAATTCAAAGCAGAATCAGTATGTGTACTAGTTTAATGCTTCACTCTTGTCCTCACTCCCCAACCCCTCCCACCTCAGCCAAAAACCATGCTGTTCCTCTGAACAGGTTTTGCCTTTACTGCTGCACACCCTTGGCAGAGAGGGCCTCAAAGGCACTAGCTGTAGGTGACTTGGGGATGACTTTCCAGGATCTTTGAAGAGCTTCCTTGGGCGACATCTCACACTTTCATGCTCCAATTTGCTACACAGAAGTAGTTCAGGCTTTTGTATCTCATCCAGGCCATGAATCTATAGCAGACAAGCCCCTGTTGATGCCTCAGTGGAGACACAGCCACCATGTAGCAAGACCTCCCAACAGTAAACCTTATAAATCCTTCTTTGGAGCAAGTGCAAAGGCGGGAAAATTCCCTCTGCTCACAGGTATGCTCTCTACCCAGCGCCCAAGCCCTGCAGTTGGGCAGTGCCATGGCAAGCACTACAGCTCAACAGCAACCATACCCTTTCTTTAGCAGGGGGGCTCAAAGCTCTGCAGGTTCCACACTCACTTCCTAGCCCATCAAAAGAGGAATTACCATTTCAACATCTGCATCATCATCTAGAACGTTTCCAAAGGATATTAATTTGCACATAAGCAGGAGATTAACTCACCGGTGGACAGAATAACCATGAATAACCAGCATGCCACCACCTCCCACTGGCAATCCAAAATTGATATTGCTTTGGAGGATGATGGCTTTGAATCTCAGCCAGCTCAGTTCCCTCTCAAACCCACCACATTTTGTAGCCTTTCTTGATTTAGAGCCCTTTTTTTTTTCTTTTTGATTCAATGGCTCTGAACAAGCTATTCCTAAAGAAGCTGCAGAGTCACTCTGTCTTACAAGAGTCCCAAGAGCCTTAAATCCAGCAGGTACACAAAGGGATCATCTCCTCAAGGGCTTGTCCCTAAACTCACAGGGAAAGAGCGAGCCCAGGAAGAAGTCCTTCGCTCTGAACTCCCAACATGCCTGTGTTGCTCAACTAATCCAGTTTCCCTCTTGGCATATTGAAAGCACAGCCAGTGTCCTAGATCTTCCCAGTATTAAAAATTGCCACCTGAAACCCACCTCAACCTTCTTCTTAGCACCTTTGCTGGGGCTCTCACCCGCAAGTTATCTGAACTTGTACTGTCTAAAATGCCTATGAACAGTCAGTGTTTTAGAATAATTTCTAAATCACTAGGCCTCAAGAAAAAAAGTAATTCATTATCCTCCTGCGATTCTAGCATATTATTCTGCTGTCATCCAAATACAGATCAGAAATACTTACTAAATGCTTCTGCTTACTTTCATCATCATTAACAATTGCACCATTTCCATTTCAAAGAGGCCTTACACAATTCTTTTTCTGTCTCAAGTAGAACGTTTAAATTCTTTATTGTCCTTGAAGATAGCAGCCAAGGATAATTTTACATTTTCCTTTTCATTTCCAGTTTTCTCCACTTCATTTCCAATTTATATTAACAGTGTCCCTCTCTCCCTCTCTTCCCCCACTGCTTTTACTGTTTTGTTCCTAATGCTGTCTTTACCACTGTACACTGATCAGTTTTTATGAAAATGCCTCTTTCCTGAGGGTAGAATCACAGTTCTTCACCATATAACGCACTGTACTTAAAGAATACCTAATTCTATTACTTTTCCTACAAAACACTGCGAAAAGTTTAATTCAAAATACTTATAATTCAAAATGTCTTTTAACTTTGGGTAAATTATGTATTACATTATTAGTTAGAAAAGCCTTTTTATTTAGATTTATCTTTAACGAGGTCCAAGTCATGCAGATACTGCCAACTTCCAACTCCGCTCTGAAATCCTTTACTCCCAGATGTGCTGGCTCTGTTAAAACACTATTCAGTGATTTCTTAAGGCCAGGCAGCACGTAAATCCTTCCAACTCAGAGGCTTCACCTGCTGATTTGCGCAACCATCATGAACTTATCTTCTCTGGATGCAGATTTCTGGACTCCAGTTGCACAACAGCCACTGAGTCAATGTGGCAGCAGGGACTAACGTGCACCTCCACCCCCACCACCAAGGCAGAACATTTTTGTCCTCCTTGGCATGCAGAGCCCCCTCCCATCGCTTTGACTGGGTGCTGGGCTTAGAGTTAGACCTTTAAAAAGTGCTCCCCAAATGGGTGTGAAAGAAAGGAAAGAAAAATACCACGTCTGGAAAATGGAGAGAAACAAAGAGCCTGAATTCTGCACCATGCTGATCATGGTGCAGACTGGCAGCTGGGGACTGTAACCCCACTGCCCCCGGGGAACTCCAGCAAGGACAGAAGGAAAGGCAAGGAAAGAGATCATCAGTGAAAGGAGTAAAAATATTTTACTGGGCCTCTTTTTTGGGGTGGAATGCTCCTAGGTGGAACCCAGAGGAGAAAAATAAGAACTGAAAAGGGTCAAATGAACAACTATATTGACTGAAAAGCTTTTAACTTCTAGCATCGCAGATATTTCATGTCACCCAACAAGAAATTCTTGCTTTCAGCATTTGATGTGCTTGGTCCAATGGCTCCCTCCCGGCACCTTCACTGGACCGTCTTGTGCAAAGCCTCCCCTGAGTGGCCAGCCCCAACTGCTGAAGATAACTCCAGCAGGCTGAAGTCAGGCCCACCAACACTTCTGCCCAGGCAACTGGAGTTTTCACTAAATCTCACTGTGGGAACACTTCTGGCCCTAACCCGAACAGATATTTGCCTACACGTCTTGCTAATATTCCTTGGTCAGAGCATGAAATGATTCTTCAAAGTTCTTCTGTCAAGAAGTGCATTTTCTGGATTTAGAGAAGGGTAGAAAGAGGTAGAAAATAAATCTAGGTTTGGAATCTCACCGGACAAACAAGTGATTTGATCTTAAAGAATTCCAGGCATTTAGCGTGTTTCAGAACTAACCAGAAAAAAAAAAAAATAATCAGAGTAGCTTAAAAAAATTGCTCTCCCTCCACCTCAAATTGCCAAACAGGATCAATGCTATGAGCCAGCCAAATCCTTACCCACATCTGACAGTGCCCAAGACTTCAAAGGAAAGTAAAAAGACCAATTTTACATAACGGATTTTTGTTTATTTAAGTATGAGGTTCTTTTGAAGGTTTGTTTTGTGCTGGGACTTTGACATGGCTGCGTTCTCCAGCCCTCTCTTTCCTATCTTGTAATTTTTTGCACAAGAATTCCCAGAAACAGATCCTGAAGAATACAGCAAAGATCACAGAATACACCCATTGGCTGAAAACTACCACAGAGAAGATTCAGACCAGGAGATAAAGACGGTTGTCAGCAGCTAAACAAAGGCTCTCAGCCTTCTCACTACGCAACCAAAGAAGCAAGCGCTACAACCAGCACCAGAGCAATTCAGAATGTCTGTCACAATATAACTGAGGCTGGAAGTGATCTCTGGGTTTCATTTAGTCCATCAAGTTAGCTCAAAGCAGGGATAACCTGCAGGTTAGACCAGGTTGCTCAGGTCCAGATGAGTTCTGACACACTGGCTCTGCAATTAGTTAGGTTACAAAAGAGGAAACATAGGCAAATAGATCACATCCTGGAATACCGCTCCATTTGCAAATAGGCTTTTCCCATTTGTAAAGTGAAGTATTGCTACAAACCAGGGCAACTGTTTAACCACAATTCTTGAAATCCAAACTGGTGTTTAGTCTTGGATGTGGAAAGCAGTCTACCATCAGGGAGAACAGCCAAGGGCTCCCTGATGATCCCCTAGCTTCCTTAAGCGGTTTCCAAATGGTACGTTACACTCGCAGGCAATCAATATAATAATATAATATCAAATAAAATTGAAAGTTTCTCTTTTCAACGCTAGATACATTTGAGTTACAAAACCAGCACAAAGTCACTAAAGAATAATCTCAGATTAACATGCTACACAACTGCAGTTCTTTCAAAACCTCTGCAGCTCCATCCTATACCATACAAACGGAGAGCTGTTCTAAATGATCTTTAAAGGTCCCTTCCAACCCAAAACAGTCCATGATTCTATCACTCATAGTACTCCACGAGTAGCTTTACGAAGAGTAAATAAGGTGTATTTTACCAAAAGCCACCTGAGACATTCACATAGCGGCATTTTGAAGCTGCAGGTGTTGTTCTGAGGAGCCTGCTTTGCAACGCATAGTCCTTCACCAAACACTGTCCTTGAGACTTTTCCTTTATGCAGCAGAGGCTGTTAAGGGGTAAGAGATCTGATAGGAACTATTTGGAAAGATCTGGTCTTGCCCTGGGTCAAGAGATCTAGACTTTCCTGACTGATTTTCTTCAATTCTTTCATTTTTTACTAAATGTAATTGCTTGACTGTATTTTATGAAGATATTTAAGTTGACTTCACTGCAATCTTCTTTCAATTGGTTGAACATAGGATGCATTAGAGCATTAGCACCTATCCACTGGTTTTATTTCAATTCTGTGTTGGACTCAGCTCACCTGTATAGACCCAAAAAAGTTGTTAAAGAACAGAACAGCCCTAGAAAAAATATCAGGAAAGCGCAACTTGGCTTGATTTATTTTGAAGATTTTGTTTCACTAACAACTGTCCATTTTACTTGCAAATTATATTTCACCCACACCTGCACTGTTCTGATACTTCAGCAGTTCATTTAATTCATTAGTAATGCACACAGTTTACAACTGATACATTTCCGGGACTCTGTGGTTAGCGTCTCAGCAATAGACTGGTCTCCTAAATTAATCTTATCTCAAGGGCTATGTGTAAAACCCAGAGAAATCTCTCTCAGCTGCAGGGAAAGAAGTACTCTCCCAAAGTGAAGAAATATCTCCATACGTTTATGAACACATATGCCAGTGGTTCCTAAGCTGTGATACTGGAATCACTGAAGGAAGAACTACCCAGGTCACAGACAATTAAAGCTGATGGAGATGGGGCTTGGTAAAGGAAAGAGTGCAGCGTACATCCTGACTCAGGACAGGGAGGGTGGGTCCCTCTGGGAAGGAATAAGGCAGCTTAAGGATTGAAAAAGTATATGATGGGAGGGTGCAAACAGGAGACTCGAGGCACACCTTGCTACAGGCATGGAACAGCACACTTCAAGCAACCACTGCCTCACGATCTGCCCTTGACCCCAGTACTGATAATTAGCTGTTGCTAATACCTGTGGTTGCTATTGCTGCTGCCTGTGCATCAAAGCTACACAAATCTGGGAACGCCTGGCACAGGTTACAACCGCAGGCTGAATTCCTCTTTGATACCACTTAAGCCAACACGAGTTCTGAGAAACTGTTGCCACATGTTCTCTCCATGACGCACTGCTTAACAAGCAGCTCTTATTTTGTGCTGGCTTCAGTTTCAGAGTGATTTAGGTGTATGGTCCCATATTCAATGCTTTCAGTGGAGTGACGTGGAGCTGGGGAACTGTAGCAGTACCAGTGTCTACGTAGACAGCCTGTCCTAAAGCCTTAAAAAAACCCCAAACCTCTCATCTCTGAGCCTCTGATGACAGCCTGGATTTAGCAAGCAGCCCCCACTTAGGTCAGGTTAGCTGGCTGACACATTAACTGCAACACGTCCTTACTTGCAGTACCATCACACCACACCGTAAGACCTGTAGGGCTGTTTTTACCACTGGTCAGACTCACTACAAACTCACAAGGGATCCTCCCTTCGCCCTCACCAGCCACAGTTTTGTTACAGACCACAGAAGTCCCAGGAATGAAACATTGCTGACGGTGATCAGGAGCTTCTGCAGTGTTGCCCAGAGTCAAGAGCAATCTTTGTGGGTAAGTTTTGCTAAATCAGCACCCTGACCCTTCATCCAGGAGAAATACAATTAGATTCAGTTCTTTGTTAGGTTCCCTTCTGTGCAGAGGGAACTCTGAGGAGGTGGTATGAGAATGCCTGCCACAACGGGAAACCTGTCTGAGGAAACCAAAGAGCTTTTGTCCTTTCTGGAGCCTGACTTGTTCTCTTCTGACCAGATGGGTCTGATGAACTTTGAGATGTGCTGCATAGTCTCATACTTACCCAAGCTTTCAGGAAGGGGAAAGACATCAGGGAAGAAGAAGAAGCCATTTATGAGAAAAGGTGGGTTTTGTGGGAGCTTAGAGCCACAGCATGTAGTCTCTACAGTACGTGACTATTGACTTCTGCTGTAGCTGTACTACTGGCTTTCAGCAATGACAGCTACAGTCCTGGGTTTTAATTTAAAATTACTCAATGTCAATGGAAATGAATTTTAATTTGAAACGGTAACTGACTTCCAAGAAAAGGAAGATTCTTTGAGCAGCATTCACTGACCAATCCTGAGAAGTCAGGCTACAGCCAAAGGGTCCGTTTCTTCAGCTTGTCACACATCGATCCACCCTGCTCATATGGAGCTCTGCAGCCTTGGGATCTGTAGCTACTTCTAAAGGCTCTTCCTACGAACTTTTATTCATGAGCTATGTACATTACTGTTTACCAGATATTTAAGCTGTAATACCCTTGGGTATATCAGCTCCACCCCCAAATGAACATTACACTTTCATTTTTTACCTATACACAACACACTGAAGTTGTCAAAAATTAAGATCTTTTTGTGAAACTGGGAAACAAATGTATTGATGGTATTTTTTTTTTAGCCAAAAAACCCTCCACCAATCACATACAAGTGCTATTAGTTTTTCAACAAAAAATTATTAGCCTTCAAGTCAGATTGGCTTTTACCACTTGTTGCTAACTCCTGGCTCCTCGGCCAACAAAGACAATCAACGACTGCCACTCAACTAATATTATAGTATAGCACCAACATCTTGTGGGTTTTGTGATGCTTTGTTGCTGCCTTGAGTTCTCCTGTGTACAGAAATAGTGCTTTTGGAAGAAATGTTTGTTTTATCCACATTTCTTTACTTCACTGTTATGTTGATAGGAAAAAACCTCTTTAGAGAAGCATGTTCACTAAACCCATTACAACACACACAGAACAAAGCAAGAGACTACAGCCAAGGACAGCTCCCCTGGCACTCAGCATATGGGGATGGGAGAGCCTTGGGCATCCCCCTCCTTTCCTTGCACAACATTTCTTTATTCCCAAGGCACCCCTGGGAGTCACCTTCCAGCAAGTCCCCAGAGGGCAGCATGTAGGGCAGGAGCTGTATACTCACCATATATCACATGAGAAACACCCTCAGCAATTTCCACCTGCCAGAGCTCACCTCAAGAGCTGTTTCCTTTGATCAGTACCCCAGGGTATCTTAGGCCTGCTGGGCCCATCAGAATAGGAAAGGTATAAAAGAGCATTATTGTCTCTCCCCATTGCACTGACACCACAGGGCACAAGGCACGACGTTCATCACATAACAATCTTAAAGCACGAGGGTGTCTTACCTTGAGCAAAACTCACAGCTCATGGAGGATTCTGCCTGCAATTGTGCATCACTTCGGCTCCATTCGCGCCGGTTCCATTCTCATTCATACCACCGCAACTGGTTTAAAGAAAGTGAAGAACAGGTAATTTCACTCTTTGGAATAACTTCTTTCAAGAAAAACTGGTTCACCGAACACCACATCAAACTGTTTTTTGAAAAAACTAACTTAGCACAAGACTAGTATAGACCCTTGCTCCCTGCATTAACCCAGCTAAATGCAGACACCTAACTGAAATCCTTAGAACAGGAGCTTCTTTGAGGGTCAAGGATGACCTAAAGATACATTTCACCTAAATCTGATTGACTGATTTGTCAGTGCCCAGATTGCTCTGCTGGAAGATCCAGCATTTGTTAGATTTGTAGGCTCGTATTCTATGACTCTACCAAGTTTACTCAGCTGCGCCTTCAAGGAGCAGAGGCAAAAGGCCTGTTCTACTTGGCCTATCAGTTAAAAAGTCTTTTTAACCATCTTTCTGCTCTTTTCTCTGTGGCAGCTGAGCCCATTTTCATCAGCTCTTTGTTCACTGCCTGCTTCCGCATTTTCTAGAGCTCATAAACCCCCTTGGACTGGGAGGTAGGGGACAATTTGTTGTAGATATGGACAACGGGTACTGTCCCATTTTGAAATATAGCGCACACTTTTCTTGCTTCTTCCTCAAAGCAGAAAGAATGAGACACTTGTTCCTGGGTGAGGCAGCAGCTCCTGACCTTGCAGGAACTCAGTGGGAACTGTTGCCGCTCCAAAGGTGAAAGCCTGCTGATGCGCTGTGAAGGAGTGGCAGCAATGGTTCTGGAACCATAGACCCAAGTTTTCCTTTCCCTTCACTCTGTCCCTGCTGTGCTGGATGAAACCTTAAGAGGATAAACTGTACTTGGCAGCTTCCCAAGGAGCATGACAACTGGACTTGTCCCCCCCAGAGCCGTGGCCGCCACGCTCTGGCACACTGAGACAAGCCGTGCAGTTCACTGGCAGGTACAGTTAGTGCCTGCTGTGCATTTATGGCCACCACCACAGCTTCCTGAGCCAGCAGATGGGCTCTGCTGCCGTGGAGGCTGACCAACCTCAAAAAAAATAGAAGACTTCTCCATTTATATCAGGGTCTTGTAAGCCTCTCTGTGCAGGACTGCTCAGGTGCTTCGCCTTTCCTTGCTTCCCTGTTCAATCCACACCCTGCAAACATGACCCTAACACTCAAACTGTTTATCTACAGATGCCTCTGGTGAGAAAGTAACACAGAGAGCAGGTGCTGGTACGTACGGAAGCAGAAGTACAGGAGGGGCTCGGGCTACATTTGGAGCACTCGCTGGGGAAGAGTTTCACTAGTGCGCTTCAGGCCTGACCACCACTGAACATAGACCAGCCCGTGGCACAAAGAGGCACCTCCTTGGGAAACAAGCGTGACAAAGTCCTCCTGGGTTTACATCTCAGTGCATCTTTGAGTAACAAAATTCAAACACCACCAAACCATATGATGACTATACACAAGACTGAGTGATACTACATCCCAGCACTGCTCACTTACAGAGCACAAGACTTGAGCCTCCCCACATTTATGGGGCCACAGTATTTTAATCGGAACTAAGACATAAAATAAGCAGCTCAGACGTCCTCATTTTATCACAGATGTCTGAGATGTTATTTGAAACCTGGGACTACCCATCTAAACAAAACATGCTCATCCATTACAACCCAGCAACACTGTTCAAAGAAAAGCAATGGCCATTAGTATTCTCATTCCACCGCTTCACAAGTGAACTCGGCAACTGTCATACAATCCTACAAATCCTTTTCCTTCCTCAAAGCTTTCAGCATAGCCCGTTTTCACACCACACTAAACTGGATCACTGTGTACCTTGTACAGTTCTTGATACACAAAAGCTGTACCGAGCGTATTATTATTTTACGCACTATCCTTTATCTCTTACAAGATCACAAAGCACAAAGAGTTGATCTCAGCTATCAAATAAACACAAAAGCCTGCTACAAGTCTGAACCAGGCCGAGGTACAGCTATTACATAGAGACGAGCAGAGCTCTGAGTGCTCTAAACTGCAATAACCATCTTACAGTTAAGCATCATGTATAATGTGTTGTTCAAACCACAAATTAGCAATAATATGGAATCAGTTCCAGTAAAGTATGAATCAGAACTTTGCCTTAAAGAGCGGCCTTTTTAATCAAAGCAAATGTTTTCAGTTCTGTGAAAAATATTTTTCTCTTCTAGAATTTTTAAGGACTATAGTCTTTTTCCATTTCTTGTGCAGATCTACACAAAATGGTTTCTTTTCTACATTTATTAAAACCCAGACATTTCAGTTTTCCAAGGTTATCAGGGTTGGTCTGACTCTCCTTTTCTAAACACAGAAGAGAGAACTATATTTAAACCTCATCTTTAAGGTATACAACTAAGGCTGGATTTGTTTCCTTTTAATACACATGGAACAGTGAGACAAAACAAAAATGACCTAGTGCTTATATAATTATATCAGGAAGTCAGTGTTTTTTGCCTATGCTTAGCTTAACAGAGCAGGGAAACACCAGGGAAGGAAATGTATTCACTTTTCAGAGAACTCTACAATTAACTGCAATACTGAAAATTAACATTAAGCACAATTCTCCACTTCTTCCTTCCTTGCTTGCAGGGGAACAAACAGTACTGGCATTTAGAATAAATCAACACAAAGTTAACACTGCACTATTTTCACAGCACACTGTTGCAGCCTCATCACCACCATCATGCTGATCAGAATGGATCAATTTGCTCTGTTCTCGTGTCACAGGGCCTCTCTGCCACTCTGCTAGTGAAGAAAGTCAAACAGATGAAAAGTGAGATCCTACCTACTTTGAGACACCTTTACTCTGACAGAGATGAAAAGAAGCACTACTGCAAACCAGACCTCTGCTGCAAGCTGCTCTCTAAGTGACGTACTCCTGATTTATACCAGGCGCCTGCCTGGTTCTCAGTAACACCTGCACCAAGGGCAAGCATTTAGCAGCCCCACCTGCCATTTGTCACAGGTGTCCCCCAGTTACCAATCCAATCACTTAAATTCCTCACAGAGGTCATCCATCCCCAACATAGGCCAAGCTCAGCACAGAGCAGTGGCAGAACCCAACAGACACAGGCTCAAGAAGCAGAGTATTTTCAAATGATTGGGTTATTAATCTTGTTGTCACTTCAAAGAGAAAAAAAAACCACCACAAAGAATTTGATGCTCCTTGATGGCACAGTACTTTACATCATAAATACAGCTCTTAGGGATCCTCCTGCTAAAGTCACTGAAAAGCCCATGAGCTCAATGTGAGCTGTCATCTTCAAATAAGATGTCTGCCAGCAGAGGCAGGAGTTTGGAAACAAGCACCCACATGAGCTGGTAAGATCCCAGGAAGTGATCCTCCAAACCCTCTTTGCAGAGATTTTATCAGAGCTGGGCAGGCAAGGGGCAGGTCATGAGTCACTTGGCATGAGTCACACCACCATTAACCCCTCCCAGCAGGATTAGGATTTAAGGTGGAAAATTACAGCTGTGTTGTAGACCAAGGTTGTGTAACAGGTCACTCTGCGCGGCTGTATTTCAGGTACTGCCAACAGGCATCAGTGTGAATGGCTCAAGCATGATGAAGGTGTGAGCACTTCAGAGGAGTGGCTAAAATGAGAAGCGCACCTTCCTAGCAACAGGTTAGAAGAGAAGCACCTCATACAAACATTGCTGTGATATAGCATAATATTTGCAGCTAAACTTATTTTTTAGTAGATGATGTCCTGTCTTTATAGCTGTATCTCTCTATATGTAGGAGGCCCTCCACATGTAAAATGACCAAGATTTGCGCCCTCAGATACTTCTAGACAAAGTGGTACACAACATGATGCTGTGGCACTGGTTATAATGGACATGTATCAACAACAGGCTCATATCACTTGAATCTGAACCAAGGCACAGGGATGTGCTGAGTTCTGTCCTGCCTTCCCATTATTCTGAGGGCACTACCACTCTGGACTGTCCAAGTCCCTGTTCTTAAACACTAGACACACTCAAAAGCTGGATAGTTGCACAGCTCAGCTATCCTACAACTCTCCATCTCCTGCAGCTGACTTGACCTTGGCTCCTGATTCACAATTATGGCTCCTGACTGCTGCTCCCACCTGCAGCTCACCCTCCTGCCTATCCTATAGGGTCAGACTGTCAATAGCATCAACATGCATAAAATCAAAAGAGACTGTAACAGATTTAATTTCCTCTGCCTTTGCTACTGCAGGCTCCTCAGGCTTCTTTACAAAGCTCCTTTGGTTTCCATTTCTCCATTTGAGAGACTGCTCCAGAATCCCACTCCTCTAGTAGTTGAAAATCTAATTTCCAGGCTAAGTTTATTAATAGCAAATTTGTACCAATTTGTCCTTGTGCCAGAATTGATCTATATAATAAAGACCTTTTCTTCCCCTCTAGTATTTACTTTGCATTGAAGTGTTTACAGAGGGACATCACATTCCTCTCCCAGTCTTTGTTTTGCAAGGCAAAACAACCTCAGCTCTTTGAGTTTTCTCTCATCTGCAAAGCTTTCTGTCCCTTACTCATCCTGCGAGCCCTGGTCTGCACCTGCTCCTGCGCCAGTACATTTTTCTGACAGAACCGTACACACTGTTCTTGGCACACTCCTGCATCTTGGTTTTAAAGCTTGCTATTTGTACCAGGACTGTCTCCTTGAAACTATCCTACAACCGTATCAGCCCTGACACTTCTCCACCATGTCTTCCTATTGCTATCAAAGTTCCTCTGCTGCCTCCGGCAGCCTCCTCAGTGCTCAGCTCATTCCTTCTACTCCCATCTGCCAGCACGTTGTGCATGTCATTCCCACACTGGCTGAGGACACCACAGCCTGAAGCTGGTGTCAACGCTCAGGCCCGTGCTCTCCATGCTTCTGTAGGGCTCTCCCATGCGTGTTGCAGGTACCAGTTGCACCGCCTTGCTCCTTGACTTCTAAGCAAGCAAGCTCCCACAGGAGACTCCCCTGATCCTGTGCCTCCGGGCCTCCCTCCCTTGTTGGTAGACTCTTCTGAATATCGCTGACTCTCTGGCTTTCAACCCTGCATCTTCCCTGGCTCAGTCAGTGATGATAGAAGGACAGAGCCTCCCTTAGGACCTCAAACCTAAGACCTTTGTCCTATTCAGAAGTACACAGCACTTCCCTAGATTCTACAAGCTCCATAATGCAGCCAAACAACCCGCTCAGAACAGCCAGATAGAGCCACTGAACTTTCTGCCATGAACAATGGGAACATCCTTTTCCCAACATGGGCCAGATCTACTCAGGCTCCCCTACTAACAAAACACTTTTACCCCTGCTCATGGAAGAAAGTCCCACTGATTTCATTACAGTGGGGTTTCCCTGTAGCTTCTAGTGTCATACACGCAGCTATGATGTCTCCCAGATGACAGCCTAGCCCTTCAAAGATCTACTTTCAGGATAAACCTAGACGGGGCAAAAATGGCATACAAAACCTCATCTAAGACAAGCGAGGGCATTTTCATTCTTGCATAAGGAATCGATTTGGACATTATCTAAACCCAGATCTTAGCCTAAGGAATAAAAAATTCTTCCTCTTTCCAACCCTCGATCTAATTCTGTGAACTGGGGCAAGTGGGGACATCTGTAATCTTGTGGAAATAGAATTCAGAGGAGCACACCCATGGGAACTTGTCCAGTGCTATTTCAGTGGCACGGTTCCAGAAACTGCCCTCACATCCTGTCTTCACTCATGCACTGCTCCCAGATCCTTGCAGTAATAATGGCCTTAAGGTCACACAGCATAAAACAGTTCAAGAAATCTGCTTGTTCAACACTAACTCAGACGTTGACACTCATCCTCTTACTCTCTGCCTGTGCAACAAACCTGCCAGCATCTTCATTACCGACATCTGGAGAGCTCAGCCCTACCTGTTAGGTAAGCGTTTCTTTCACTGATACTATTGAAAAAAATAAATCCTTTAATTCAGTGGGGTGGGGTGAACACGGCAGCTCTGTCTTGCTAAGGGTAGACCAGTTTCGGCAGCACACTGCTGACATGCTTCTCTGCTGGGATACTTTGCATCTTAAAACTACTGATGCCTGGATTATGTGTCAGCTCCCATGAAAATATCCCACTTGGAGATCCCATTGCCACTGCAGTCCTTCCATGTGCCACAGACCACATCTGCTCCTCCACTGTAGATGCTTTTCCCAAAACGACCCTGTTTGCTTAAAACATAGAAGCAAGCTGCTGCTACAGTATCTGCTTGTTTTCTTTTAACTATATGGTGTAATAGCTTCATTGATTTAAGACTGATAAACTCTTCGTGTGGGGTGTGAGCCACACTGGAATTTGTTTCCCCAAACTGTGGCTTCCCAGCAGCGTCTGCAGAGCCAAATGCTGAAAGGTAACCACAGAAACACCCTCCCCCGTAAGAGCAGCAAAGGCCCACCCACTAGTCATCAAATCTCAATGCAAAGCATGACAGGAAAGGAATCTTTGGCTCTATTAATTTTGTGGCCTCCAAGTCACACAAGGTATCTTCCCTGCTCAGGCCATCCTGGGTTGTTTTGACACTCACTGGTGTTCCTTGTTCGGGCAGCACCTTGGCCAAGAGAAACGGGCATGACTACGGGTGCCATTTCCTCCGCACAGAGGGTGGCCTCCGTGGAAGAGGTCCAGCAATGAGAGTACACTGTCTTTTCCCCCTGTGAGGACAGGAGAGATGGCAGCTGTTTGGACAGCACACTCCTGCCTCGGGATAAGGAGAATTATCTCACTTGACACCACGTGTTACAAGCGCTGCAAAAGCAGCACAGGAGCCAGAGAAGGGCAGCTTGTGCAACAAAGACATTGTTAGGACTTTCACTGTGGAGATTGGGGGTTAAGTCCTAGTGAGAAATGTCATGAGTTTTCTCCACTCACAATACTAAGGAGCATACCAAAGAGTGCTTTTGCTGGAGCAGAAAAACAGCTGGTAGAAAAGCATTATCAAAAAGCCCTCCTGGGAAAAACTTATTTGAAGAACAGTATTTTTTTTCATTTGTTTTTGAAAGAGCATTGATTTTCATAAAAGTTCCTGCCAACGCTCCTTGGAATAGCTTTGCTTGTGGTAGTTCAGAAGCTCTATTTCAGAACTTCCAAATTGTACCTATTTTGTTTTAGAGGCTTTTATCCCACATGAATAGCTGTTACCTTGCCCTAACATGACAGAAGTAGCGAAATATTTTATTACTTTTTAGATCATTAAGATGAATCGCTACTTACTACAGAATGAAACGTTCGTTACCTGCTGTTCTAGATGAAGTCATTCCTGGGTGTTGCAATGGCAGTGCTAGACTTTCATCACATTGCAAACAAGGGACTTCCTGGTTTAGAGAGTAAGATACTTCAGCCATATTAAGCAGCGGCTATTATTAATATATAAAAAAGTAACTAACTACTGTGATTTCTTATAAAATACACATACTGTAACATACTAGTCTGTACTTGGCAAATCAGCAGTAAGCACAAGCAGTACAACAACTTAAAATGGATGTAACTGAAAACAAAAATTCAGAAATCCCAGAGCAAAACATCGTTAAAACTCAAAAGCTGGGACGCCGTCCTCCTGAAAGATTTTAAAAAGAAATTATTTAATTCCGATTAAAGAGGGGTTTAAAAAAAAACAAACCAGCAAGCATTACAGTATCAGAACTTCCCAGAAAATGGCAATTCTGAGTTAGGCTAATATGCGTTAATTCTGAGAAGCCTGAGCTGGATTTTTTTAGCTAGGGACAAAGTCCAAGAGGATCAGGACAGGGGGAATTCTGCAGGGATCCACAGCACCAACAGCGAGGTGATGGGAGGTCAGGCACAGCTGGCTGTGAGAGCACTCCAGGGCTGAGCAGAGCTTTACTGGAGGAGTAAGGCACTGCCAGATCAGAAGAGCAAAGAAAAAGGGAGTTGCCTTCACTCTTCTGCCTGCTGCCTGCAGAAAAGCAGCAGGGCAGACCTTGAGGGGGAGAAGTGTCATACTTCTGTGCGGGATGTCCCAAAATGGATGCTCCAGGCTCTACTGGCAAGTGCCCGCACTTTCCAGAGGGGTGCTCAGGGAAAGTCATGCCATCAGCAGCGCACAGTGCTGCCCTTCTTGCTTTTCCAGACTCTATCAGCAGAGGAGGGTGGCAGCAAGCACCAACCGCTGCAAAGACGGCATTTTGTGATCAGGACACCGCCACCAATAGGCTACAGGGCACTCATCCAGAAGTGTTCACCTTTTAAATTTTGTGCTCACGACTCAAGACTTTTCATGTTCATGAGCTACCCTGGACTTAATCCTGGCCATAGTTAGTAGCAAAATTACTTAAGTACTAAACTAAATACTCAATTTATGTAATACTTGACTAATTTCATTGAATTATCCAGCTTTCACGAGTTACAAAGGCCACCTCTCCAAAGACAAAGTTCTCACTCTCAAGGTATTTTGTGTTCCTTTTCTTTCCCACATAGGCAGTGATGGATGGAAAAGCCACAATAAAGGAGTGACTACTTCCCTCCACACTCTTGTCTTTACTGCTGGTCAATGGGGCACACAATCAAGCCCTGAAGCAGAACAGATGATGTATTTGCTGGGCTTATGGAATTTACCATGGAGTTTGTTGCACAATTCAGGATCTGCATCACATGTGTGTGCGTTGCTGAGGTGGAAAAAGTAGCGATGCTGAACAAAGGGCTACTGTCTGCTGACATAAATGAGGCAAAAAAACCTACTGACCTGGAAGTTCAAGTACAAAATCCACTTTCAGCCTGAGTGCCCACTGCCCATACACATTAAATGAAGACGCCTTGTTTGAATGAAATGTGATCTTAATCTGCTCTTCTTAAGCAAAGAGCACACGCCAGCAGCCTGACTCCCACCCCAGCAAAACCCATCAGCAGCAAAATCACATGAAGGGCAAAGCCAGACGGAACTGTCTTTTAGATTAGGATTTTTCTGTCACAAGGTTACTCGAAAGTATCTAGCGTAAAGAAATTTATCCATGCAAGCCAACAATATTGGTGGGGGAGAGTTACACAACACGATACTGGCAAGGGAATAGGGTACTGAAAGATGGAGCAGCCTGTCAGAAAAGCTCCTAAGCACCACAGCAGTGCAAACACACCATGAATTGTGAAAGCTCGAAAAAGGCCTCCAGAAGCAGCACACTCATACGGTGAGAAGGTCACCCCCAGGTAGGTGGCAGAGCAATATAAAAAAGAAGAGATTTATCAGTTTAACAGCCTCCAGTCCCTGGAAAGGCTTAAATCAATGACTAGACGCTTGTTTCACAGAATACAAACATCACACATCACCTGATGAGCCAACTTCAATCCTGCTGGAGCGACTGCGATGACTCTATTGAGGTCAACTGAGTTTAACAGCTTACTCTGGATTTACAGCTGAAACATCAAAGCACTATGAAAACCTAAGCAATTAATCATAAGCCAAATGCCAGGCGAGGAATTTTGTAATAATTCAAGCCTTTTTCAAGAACCCAAGCATCACCTTCTAGACAGTCTTGGATGAATATTTCAGATAAGCAGTGAGGCTTTCAAAGGCAGAAGCCTCTCTTCTACCAGCATCACTGGGTATCGCGGCTCCTGCAGCAGCTCAGGGTGCCAGGTAGTGTGTTTTCAAGCTGATGGGCACACCCCGCTGCGTGCACGCTACAGCTTCAGTGTACAGAACATGGGAGACAAGCTAACCATCAAGAAAGGAAGGAGGGACAGGTGGGGAGGTAAAACTACAGAGAGCAGCTACCGTGAAGTGGAAATGACAATCTCCCACATAAGAATTGCTGAAGACGTGCCACTAGAAGCAGAGCTCTGTCACCCATATACTTGTACCTAACTGTGCAACTGGTGTTCATAGAAACTCAGGCAGGTGGCATCTTTGTGACACGCTCTGAGCAATGCCTCGCTCAACAAGGCTCCTCGGGATCCTGTGCTCTGCTCACTGTTGTTTGCCCATCACCTCTGGTCCAACAGAAAGCCATCCACGCTGGAGAAGAAGCTCCATTCACTCTCTGAAGCACAGAGGTTGAGCAGAGATGCTCGGAGTTTGTCTCCTATGTACAACTTGTACCTTATGGAGACTCGGCTCCATGCTTCCACTTATATCAGGAGTGGCAAAGTAGGAATGTGGGCACACAGGGCATCCCTCCTAAAACCTCAGCTTCATTTTAACACATCCTTTCTCAAGAATCTTGTCTTCTCCAGATGAACGGTTTCTTCACCACTCCTCTCCTCCTCCATCGCAGCTGTCATTTGCATACATCCAGGTCCTGCAGTGTTTAGTAATGACTGTGCCAGTCACACAGGCTGTGACAATTAACCCTCACGTCATATATCCAGTCTGAGGCTCTCAAAACTGAGCATTTCTCTGGTCAGGAGAGATGGTCTCTCTCACCCTTTTTGCATGGAAACAGGAAGGAACAACTCCTTCCTACTCTGGAGGCACTACTGCTCTCCCCAGTGACAGCTGGGGGGCTATACTTTTTAAAGAACCAGTGAGGAAAGAAACAAATACAGCTAGAGCTGTATATTTGAAAAAAACATTTTGCTAGAAAGTAGATCTGGAAATATATAATTTTTTTAATCCTTTTGCACACATTTGCTCTTAAAGCTCTACTCATAATACGCCTGCAGTCCCTTGTTACCAAAACTCCAGTAAATGAACTCTCTAACACTCGATTTAGCATTAGAAAGCAGGTATTTCCATATTGCAGTGCCAGATGCACGGGGGATAGTTCCACCTCTCGTGCATGCCGTCTCTGGCACCCATCCTAGCTTACATCCCCCCTTTACATACACAGGCATTAGTTTTCCCAGAAAGATTATATGTATCCATTCCATTTCCAGGAACTAACTATCCTATATGCGTAGCTATTACGGACGTGGCCTGGATCTCCAAGTGGCTTCCCTGGGGGTCTTCCGTGGTCTCTGGTGGTCCCTAGTGGTTGTTGCTCNCGAAAACGCCTCGCCGATTGCCTTTTCTCACCAAATTGCTGCTCCCGTGCTCCCTGCAGGACGAACGTGCAGGAGCCTCTGATGCTCAGGCGATAGCGCCGAGGTCGCAGCGCTCCTGCGATGCTTGGAGACCACGGTCGACCCTCCACCANGAGATGGTCTCTCTCACCCTTTTTGCATGGAAACAGGAAGGAACAACTCCTTCCTACTCTGGAGGCACTACTGCTCTCCCCAGTGACAGCTGGGGGGCTATACTTTTTAAAGAACCAGTGAGGAGAGAAACAAATACAGCTAGAGCTGTATATTTGAAAAAAACATTTTGCTAGAAAGTAGATCTGGAAATATATAATTTTTTTAATCCTTTTGCACACATTTGCTCTTAAAGCTCTACTCATAATACGCCTGCAGTCCCTTGTTACCAAAACTCCAGTAAATGAACTCTCTAACACTCGATTTAGCATTAGAAAGCAGGTATTTCCATATTGCAGTGCCAGATGCACGGGGGATAGTTCCACCTCTCGTGCATGCCGTCTCTGGCACCCATCCTAGCTTACATCCCCCCTTTACATACACAGGCATTAGTTTTCCCAGAAAGATTATATGTATCCATTCCATTTCCAGGAACTAACTATCCTATATGCGTAGCTATTACGGACGTGGCCTGGATCTCCAAGTGGCTTCCCTGGGGGTCTTCCGTGGTCTCTGGTGGTCCCTAGTGGTTGTTGCTCCTCCAGGACGCCAGCCACAGTTATGTTTCTCCTTTGTTCTTATCTGTAGCCCCCTACAACATTTGCTTCCTCCAGGATGTGCCAGTATCCTTGTTTACATTCCTGCCTCAGGGCCCTTACAACATTTCCATCCTAGATAGGTAACATGCGCGCTGTTACCAAAAGGCCTAATCCAAATTCATAAGCAACATCTTAGCAGGTCACACCATCACTCACAACTCGTAGGCATGACCAAAACAGCCCCAGGGCAGTGGTTGCTGCCCGGTCCCAGGTCCTGGCCTGCACCCCCTGCCCAGCCAGGCTGCAGCTGGGCACGAAAGCAGCTCAATCAGGAACAAGTAGTGTTTTTATTGGGCACCCCCAGCACTGAACAGTCTTCTCTCGTAGACAGGGAGATAGATCCCCTTCCTGGGAGCACTTCCTCTTGCACCTTCTTCGCTCCGCTGCTGCTGCTCCTCCTCCCACTTGCTCTTGCCTCACCGTCCCTTCACACGCCCCGAATACCGCTTCCTCCTTCCCCCCCAGGAACTTCTGCAAAGGCAGGAGGAAGAGACGCTCTGGGCCAAGAAGCCGCCTATTCCTATCCCCAAACCCCCGCCCCCCGCCCCGAAAACGCCTCGCCGATTGCCTTTTCTCACCAAATTGCTGCTCCCGTGCTCCCTGCAGGACGAACGTGCAGGAGCCTCTGATGCTCAGGCGATAGCGCCGAGGTCGCAGCGCTCCTGCGATGCTTGGAGACCACGGTCGACCCTCCACCACCCCCCAGGCGCTCGCATCCCACCCCCCAAAGGCGCTCACAACCCCCCATCCCCAATACGCTCGCATCCAACCCTCCAAAGGCAATCTCCCTTCGCAAGGCGCTCACAATCGCGCCCCCAGGCGCTCGCATCCCACTCCCCCAAAAGGCGCTTGCAAACCCCC
>VWZK01015373.1:429376-460114 GCA_013396935.1 Baryphthengus martii | reverse complement strand
TCGTGGAATCGCCGAGCGGAATTCCCAGCCGGAGAAGGAGGCGCAGGGGCTCTAACGGAACCATCCGGCAGCGCTTCTCGGTGCCCGCGGCAGCGCCACCCGCAGTCCCTCCAGTGCCAGCGATAACCTCGGGCCTCGGAGTCTCCCAACATTTGTTAAAAGGTCTAATGCAAGTCTGACAAATAATTCAGCCTCTGGAGAGGAAAAACAGTTTTTCTCCATTCTTGTCTTTGTGAGAAGCTCAGCAGCATCGTGTGATTTTCCAAGACATAGAAGCACCACGCAACGCAAACCTCCAGCAACGCAAGCATTTTTAGTATTGCCTTAGCTGTATATGTAAGAATTGAACATTTGTCCCACTGGATTAGACCAACAGTCTGTCTCACAGAGATTTGTCCTGCTCAGAGCTCAGACAAGCGATGGACTGATGTTTCTGAGAAAAGACACCCTGCTTTCCGCAGCCCAGCCACCAGCGCTCTCAGAGGGCCATCCAACGCCAACCTGCTGGAGGCACTGGGCCAGGCATCCTGCTGCATTCTTCAGGGGCTATTTAACACTCTCATGAGCCAGTCAACTGTCCAGCTTTCAAAGTGCCTTCCAGAAGTGAGCTGTGCGTGTTGCTGTTTCACATATAAACACTGCTAACACACCGATAAAATTCCTTTAATTTTTAAAGTCTGCCAAACTGAACTTAAAAAGAAGACCCTAAACTACTATTTAAAAACAAAGATACCAAACAAACGCCCCTACTACTGTAATTTGTATTCATGGCTCTAGCAGGCAAAACAGCGAGAAATCGGCTGTGCTGTGACTTTATTTCCAAACCTAGGATCCACTTTTTCAGTTCTCTCCTTCCCCAGATTGCCTCCACGGTGTTTAACCCGAGCAGACACTGCAGTCCAGAAAAGACTCATCACTTCAAGGGAAGAATGTACAGGATACAACAAACTCCTGGGGCGCACAGAGCAGTGGGGAGGATAAAGGCAGTGCAAGCGGTATAATAGGGTGAAAGGCTGGTCTGTGAACTGAGCTGTGAAAGCCCACAGGGTGAAGAAAAAAATCCAACTGGAGACCCAAGCATGGGTACATTAGAGAGAGCTCGAGTATCCGTGGAAAAGGAGGGCCGGTGTTCACCACTTAGAGTGAATGAAAGAGTGGGGAGTGGGAGTGTGGGAGAGGTGGAAGGGAAAGGGACTAGATGTATTAATGCTCATGGAAAGGCCTCTGAAACTGCTGCAGCCTTCCAAAGAGGCAGTTTGCCGGTGCATCTCCTACCTGATGTCCCTGGATATGCACTCCTGGTTCGGACTGGACAGAGAGTCTGAGAGCACCTCCTGGGCACACCCAGACTGCAAAGGTCACTCTCTAGCTACTTTCATCTTTACTGAGTGCTTACCTCCTGTGGTCCAGCAGCTGCTTCCACTTCAACTGGGAGACCACATCCTTTCATTTGCTTGCTTTCCTTCCTCCCCTGGCTAGCTATGGTCAGGAAGCGGACTTCCAACACTGGAAACAGCAGCAACAAGCGGAAACTTGAACATAATCCTGTCATTATTTATACTGTCAATGATGCCGATTGTCCATTTCAGGGACTTCTCTCGTTGCTGTTTCAGGCAGCCCTACTCTGCGCCATCCTGCCCAGAGAAACAGACCTCAGCTATTCCCACGGCCGTCAAGAGACCAAACTCCTACTCCAAACTCAGCTTCTTGTCAAATTTTGTGCAAGTCATCTCACCTGCTGATTTTCAACTTCTCCACCTGCAAAACTGGAGTAGGAATTCTGGCCTTCTTTGTAACATCTCGTATTTAACTGCCTTACAGGGAAGGCAGGCATTGCTGTTACCATCAGAAACATTGTGTGGGTGCCAGATGTTTATTCAGGTCTGCTAGCATGTTTGAAAACATAATTGCACAGCAATTCTTGTGAGGACACTGATCTGAAGCGCTATCTTTATTACAAGGTTTTGACTGTTTCTGGCAGCATCCACCGCGTCAGGTGCTGCAGATGGAGGTTGTGTAACACACGCACTGATCCTTCAACCACACGTCACCCAGCAGGACTGGGAAACCAAGGCTGCTTTGCTGTTGGAGATCTACTCCAGAGCATCAGGAAACTGGAACAGGACTGAATTTGAAACATACAGATTAGTCATGTCCCATTATATATGCAAATCCATGTGCCAATATAAGCCAGAGTTTGGACCTATCGTCCAATCCGGTCACATTCTGTATAAATTTGCCCCACGGCAAAAAAAAAAACCAAACAAAAAGTTAAATTCTTCCTAGGTCAAATGGGTGCTCTGACATGTTGAGAAGTTTTATTTTTAATGAAATATCTGGAGCTGTGAACTCTTCCATATTGGATCCTGAGATTAACGAGTCACTTCAGCAGAGCAAAATAAAAAGGCAGATGCAGCTCCTCGAGGCAAGTGAAAGGCTTCTACGTGCTTTGCTGAGCTTGTACATCTCTGGGTGAAGTCTGTCTCAGGAAACGAGGGGGTCTGCCACTGCACGGAGAGTTCAGCGCGCTGCGGAATGAAGTCAAGATTCCTTTTGCCACACAATTTTCAACACGCTGTTCAGCGGGGCTCGCCTGCAAAATGCATACTGCAGAAAGAGTTTCTTCTGGTACAGTTGTCATCTGCTTTGTTTTTGCATGTGCAGAAACCTTGGTCTGTAGGAAAAAAAAACAACCAGAGCTTTCAGTCTTGCTAGGGAGAACAAGCCTCTACCTCCACCCTATAAAAGCAGCAATTTTCCCGTGGCAATAATCTCACCAGAGCTAGTCACACCATCAAAATTGCTTCCCTGTATCAGAATTTCTGACTCAGAAATGCTTGCCTGGCTATCTCAAGATATGAGACTGTTGAGATACTTGCAGGGAGCCCCTATTCTGTTAAAGATTGGCTTCAGCTACAGACTTTCTCTGGCTGAGTTCATTCAACACATCAGGGTGCCGGGACATAATCTACAGAGGATGGAGACCTATACCTGAAGCAAAAGTCTGAAGGTAAAAAAGACTTACTTGCCACAGAAATCCTTGTGAATGGCACGGAGGACAAGGTGTAAGTTGGGGTGTGCCTGCAGCCAGCTCTCCACCATAACTGGGTGTCTGGGCTCAACTTCCAGAAACACACTCCTGATAGGACACATTTGGGAGTAGAAAGTGAGGAGATGCACACATCCAGGTTGCCAAACTAATAAAAATTAAGGTCTTTCCTTCTGGATGACTCCTATCAATGCAGGAAACGAGAAGGTCGGCAAAACAAGCAAACACACTGCAATCCAATAATCTTAAAACAGATCACAGCTGTCCATTTAAGATGCAGGTCTCAAATGCCTCCTTCAGGGGCACAACATGTTGATCTTAGGGGAGATTCTCATGATGCTCAGTTAAACCCTTGTATCAAGATGTACGGATCCCTTCCGAACTCCATGCAGAGATACTGCCAGCTCTGGCTTTCTGAAGCCCCCCAAAGATTTAAGGCCAGAGTGAAGTTTTACGATGGAAATGCACAAACACTGAGCACCGGACTGGCAGCATGAAGTTCCTCCTTGTATAAGCAGGGTGACATTAAGTCCCAGTAGCGAGACTCATAAAGTACAAGTTGGTACACACATTTTCCCGCAGTAAATGTCTCCATAAATCAGTTATGAAAACACTACCAGCATTCAGACTTACACAGAGGGCTGTACAAAGGAGAATGCAGCAGGAGTAAGGGAACTCATCAGACAACCTGAGCACACCAAAACTAGGCCTGGACACTGCAGGGCTATTTCCATCTCTGCTGCAGCCGTGCTTTATGACACGGGCCCATTTCTGCGTCTCCACTCCCACAACGCAGCTGAACCACCCTAGCTCACAGGCACGTGGAGATGATGGAACTGCTTACAGCCCATGACAGTGCAGCAAGACGCAAGTTTAACAGGCAACAAACAGGCCAAGCCACAGTCATAAGCTCTCCTGAGAATTCCTAATACATCCCACACTACCTATGAATTCACCAAACTAACTACAAGCTGGGTGTGAATCTCATTCCTGACCTTAAAAATCTTCCACCCCTCAATGGCGGCTCCACCTTATAAAATGAGCAAAAAGGGAAGGAAAAAAATTAATCCTAACAAACAACCCCATGGGACTAATCTCTCTTGCTGGGAAGTTCTGAGGAGCATCTTCTGCTCTTGTGGTCATACAATGCATGAGGAATGAATTCTTCTGCAGGCAATATGCCTCTCAATATTCCAGTTCCTCTTCTCACAACAGCAGATTTTCAATGACCTCTCTTATACTGATAAAATGTCAGGAATTTTCAAAAGAATATATGAATGCGCTGGCACAACAGACTTTTGGGTATCAGCATGTTGATCTTTAAGCACAAAATGGATCCCACATGATAGGGAATAGGAACAATCAGTCTTGAGCATTAACCATGGAGAAATTTAACATTTAAGAAATTATCTCTGGCTGAATCTTCTTTCTCCTGGGATATTCAGCATTGTGTTTTGGCACAATGAACAAGTTTCCCCTAATTAAAGGGTGGAAGGGAATTAGAGATCTACATCTATTCTCATAGACTTCTATATTGCTTCTCCTTCAATTAGTTATTCTGCTTAGAAAGCTGCCTATTTTTCTTTCTTTCTCTGCTGCTTTTGTGGTTTTTTTTTGTGATTGCTTTAACCTTTAAAGATTCTCACTTCAATAAAGACTATGAAACACCAATATTGATCAAAGAAGGCTCCTATCCCTTTATTCATCAATTTCAAGCCAATTTTGCTGATACACATGAGGGATTTTTAAACTGCTATTGTTAGATGAGGCAGGGAGGACACATTTTTGCAACTGTTTTCCCTCTATACCTTCCTGTATGAAAAGCAAACAGGAGTTACAGAAGTGAATGGACAAAAGGCATGAAATTCAAAGAGAGAACAGTGCTTACCCAGAATCCTTCAGAAGAGAAGGAGCCAGAGACAGAATTGTTTTGATGATGCTCATTCCATCATCTCCCCCATCCAGTGCATCAAGGTCCTCATAGCTGGCATGTGCGAATAAAAAAGACGTTAACAGCCAGGACCCTGAGGATGCATTGCCCCACACTCCACGGAGCAAGGTGCATCTAACACACTTCTGTACTCCTCGAGCAGGTGATGGCACTCAGAGCTCTTACGAAAAATACAGGGAGTAAGACCAGTAGGCTGAGAAACTCCATCTTAAGCACAAGCACGAAACATGCCCTGAACTCTTCCTGAAAATGACCAGCCAGCTGCAGCCAGGGTCCCACAGCCATGGATCTGTTCTCTTGGGGCTAGCTGTGCAGGGAGAGAGTGGACTGTACAGCAAGGGATCACTTGCTTTATTTCAATCGTGCCAACAACTGGGCGGGATTGCCTTCTAACCTAGCAGAACCCACTGGGATATAGAAAGCTCAGCTTCCAGAATCCGCTCTGCTGCACATCTTGTATGGAGGTGGGTGCAGGACTTTTTCCTGACACACACGACAATCAATTCTGAGAAGAACCAGCACACACAAAGAATTTCCACATTCCAAAAGAGCTTATTCATGTTTGTGTGGGTTTGTTTGCTTATGAAAAGTACTGGGATGAGAATGAGCCACCGCATTTCTACATAATTTATTTTTTTTTACATCACAAAAAGCTGCTCAGATTCCCTATACTTACTTACATGAAGTCAAACCAATTTAAAAAAAAACAAAATCTAACAGAAAAAATGTTCTGAAACAGTTTTGGATTGGAAAGATGTTAATTCCAAAGCATGTGCTTTTTCCATTTTTATAAATATTTAAAATACTTTGATATTGTTTGATCCTGTAAGCATGATCAAAGCAACACTATTATTATATACCATATAAGCACACCTACACTATGCACATTTGCCTATTTTGTGCGCAATTGTGCATAGTGTAAAGAAGCCGACAGAAAACCTTGCTTCAAGGAACAGGAGAAGAAAAATCTATTTGTCTGATTACCGGAGGATTTCTGCATCCAAGGAAGCCATATCTTCATGGAAGACATATGGGGGGTTACTCACTATGATGTCTACAGGGCCCCAGAGCAGCAGCTGCCTGGCAGAACCTACAAGAGAAAAAGAATCACAACCAGCTCTCAACCATAGCGATCTTCCCTATAAGCTCAGTATCAAAATCCCACCCAGGAAACTCTCTCCAGACACATGCCCATGAGTGTTTGGCTCTGCTTTTCTCTAGTCAAATGTTATCCTACTCTGTTTCAGCATAGCCTGGCCTGCTCACTCTCCCACTTTGAATGCAAGAGTGACACAAAGCTATGCGCAGGCAAAGTATCATTTTTTCCTATCAACAGCCCGCTTAGCAAAATATGTTACAATGCACAGGACCTTGACAGTCTGGAGCTCTGTGCCCATCCGGGTCTAAAGCAACAACTGGAGCCTCAGAGCACCCACAACGACCTAAGTGAGAGCTTAAACTAGCTGTCAGGATGCACATCTCTTATCAGAGCTGCAGACGGACCTCTAATGAGAAGAGACAGGCCCTCTCAGCAGTATTAGCCATCCGATGCTTTGCTCTTCTGCAGACAAGGTTCAGCTTGCTATGCTCGTGCTACTGTCTGGATTGACACACACCAGCCCTGAATCAGGCATCATGTAGCCAAGCGAGTGTGGCAGCATCCTCAGGCCAGCCTCTCAGCACAGGACTGACCCGTGCAGGTGCAATGCCAGCACAGCTACACGGCTTTTGGACTGGAGTTGTCGGGAGCATGGGCGGCACAGGCTGAGACTGGCAGACAGAAGACTGTGCAGACATACCCCCAGAGGTAGCACAGTGTCAAAATCAACAGTATCAGGAAGGTCCACTAATGAATCCACAATGCTGGAACTCCTGGCTAAGAAACAGCTGAGCACATCATCTACCCAACTGGATAAGCCTCACCAAATGGCAACTTTAACTGGTTTCAGCCAGGTCCTGGGGAGACAACAGGTACCCTTCCCTGGTTCAGCTCACCTAATTTCAGGGGAATAAGGCTGGGCATTTAATCTAAGATAAATATCTGGGCTCCCTCTAACATCAGCAGACAGGCACATATACGTTTATCTAAAGAATCCAAGTCAGCATGGAATGAATTACTCTGTAATTTGCATCTCCCCAGTAACACTAGAGAACATCTGGACTACTAGCTCAGATACAACATTTAGACACCTAAATCCAGGAACAATTCCTCTTCTGATGTAGTCGGGGACTTCTATCAGCTGGTATCTGGCCTGGAAAACTTTGAAAGGAAAAGCGTCACTGGCTCACTTCTTACTGACCTTTTTCACTATTAATTTCATCACCCTCCTGACACCTGCATCCCAAAGGGGTCCCCTGTCTGTCTCTGACCCCTGCCTCCCCCCACCAAAGTAAAAAGGGAGAAAAACAAAGGAGAGTATAACAATGAAAAGAGTTACTGTATAAAATATCATGGTGAAAGATGTGGATCCTCTCCTGGAGGTGCAGTCTGTAAAATTCCAGATGCAAGAACAGACAGAAAAAAAGGTTAGGAGGCGTGTTTCTGTGGATTCGTGAACAGCACGTTCTACAAACAGATCATTAAATATCACATCTCTTATCTGATACACATATACCCTACCCACTGTCTGCAGCTAGTTCCTCTCAAGCCACAGGAGAAGTTTAGGATCTGCTCTTTGCCCAAGGAACAAAATTCAAAGCAAAGAGCACACACAGGAGCCGCACATGGTGATTCCAGGTGCGGCTCCTGTGTACCCAAAACCCGTATGTATGGCATATTTAGAGCCTTGCGATACATACAGCAGTATTCCCCCACCCTGCTGCACATTAACTACAACTCCAAGGCCTCTCCCAGGTAAGCTCACCCACCATCCCTGACAAAAAACCAAAACAACACCCCCAGCAAAATCACCTGCTTCACATACATAAACCTGCTCTTCTAAGTGGAGACAACGTTTGCCATATACTTTCGCCCGCCTCTTTGATAATCTAGATCTTAACAGTGTTCTGGCATCTGAGTCTATTTTCTAGGAATCTTTGCATCTCATCTCCCATGGTGGTGTTAAGGTGATGAGATGTTCCTGCACAGTGCTGGGAGGCCAGCACACGCAGTGCGCCACACACAGAGCTAGGAAAAGGGACTCTGCTAGGGACAGCTCATGCACATGCTGTATGGTGTAATGTATTTTAAACAATGTTAGAGAGCCAGAGAGAGCAAGGTTCAGGCTATACTTGTCCTTAACCTCCTAAATGACACAATATGTTCTTACTACCTGCTGCCTTGACTTTCCCAAGTTCACACAAAGGAATAAGAGCAGTTTACCATGAAAGCCTTGGAAGACAGGCAGCAGGTAAGTGCTATTGCTTTACTTAGGCTGCTGCCTTTGCAAACCACATTAGCAAGTCAAAGCAAAAATACCCTGGTAAATATAAGCATTTTTTTTCCCTGAATTCTTATGCTTTAGGGCCTCAACCAAGTAAACATTGCTTGGTTTCCAGTGGTGATAAACATGAACCACATGGCCAAATATTGAGGACTTCAGATTTTTCTCAAACAACAAATAAGTAATATGCGGGCTTGTACCTATGTGCATTCTCCCTGGTGAGATCCACAGCAGCCTCCTGTTTATCCATGGCTATCACCTGGCTCTGGGACAGAAAAAGAACCAAACATCACACAAGTATTGATGCCTGCATCGGTACGATATCAGCATTATGACATCAAGGTTCCTGAGCAGACGTACTCTGCTGAAAAGGACATGCAAGACAAAAACTGAAAACTGACTGTTCGCTCTTGGCTCCCAAAAGGAAAGGCTCATGAAAAATGCATCTCAGGTCACGGGTAGGCTCACGAGTCACATAGTAATGGCACTAATGTGACAGAAGGCACTCTGCAACACTGCCAGTGGCCTACTAAAATAGACAGGCTTCTGACCAAACCAACTCAGGTGACAACAGTGAAGTCACACTGACTCAAGCCACCTGATATGTTCATAGCTCCTTCTCGTGTGAGACTCAACACACTGTCTAGCCTGGGGCAGACACAGGTTGAGGGAAGATGATGTCATAAGCTTCTCCTCTCCAGTGCAGACAGAATCCCTCCCAGCATTAACACAACCACTTGGGCAGAGGTTCTGGCATTCTCCACCTGTGATGCAGACACCTTTCACCTAGTTACTCCACTGCAGTCCTTACACTGCATTCACCACACGTACTGACTGCACACATTTGACTGTGCGTCAAGTATTTGAGAGTCCTCCAGCGTAACTTTAAGAGGTAGAACTACACAGAGATTTGTTTGACCTTCCATTCCACCTTGGGAAAAGTGCAGGCAAGGGCCAGACCTGTTTTTGCTTTGCTTGATGTTTTTTAAGCACAGATGCTGGTAAGCATTTACATAGAGAAAGCATGCTTAAAGAAACTACTTTGCATTTGGAGATGACGGTGTGGTTGGCCATCATTCCTGGGGGTATTAATTTCACCACCTGAGACTAGCACCCACACACATGATGCTGACCCTTAAGGTGAAGGACACAGCTGAGTCCCAAAGTGAAAAGTTGCTCTTTTTCTCTCAGTACCCTGGTGCCAAATTCTGCCTCAAACACTGAAGAGACCACACAGACTGTAAACTTCACTTAGCTGTCTGCGTGGCTGCCACTAATTCTAATCAGTCAAGGCTCCCTATTTCTCTGGGCACAGCAGTTTGTGTTAGCCAGCTGGGAAAGGACTGCTATCAGCGACAGGGACAGAATGACATAGCTCTTTCACTTAACAGGCAAGGAAAAGAGCATGAAGTACAGCTCAGGAAACTGGAGTAATTATACTTTGAAGTCATGAAGCTCAAGTATTAAGGTCACTGGGAGGAGGAACACAAGCAGTGACCTCTAATTCTTACACACCAAGTCATAGTTCTACAAGAGGAGGGGCTGGACACAGAAATTCTTGTTCAGAAGGAACTGCCTGGTCTGCAGTTCTGAGGAAAGGGGAATATTCTTCCCATAACCACATGCAATGAGACCTTGGATTCATTTCTGTCTCTGTTTATCAACAGAATCTCAGTTACCCACGTCTCAGTCCCCTTCCTACTCTTTTCACTCCGTTCAAAAGTTTTGGGTTGTTATTAGGGAACAAAGGACTTGAAAAAAGTGGTTTGACAGTTGCAGCAGTGTGACATACGCTTGTCATATGGATCCCAAGTGCTGACACTTCTGTGGTAATCCCTTCCCTGCATTCATTTAGTCTTTAGTGTTCTAGAGATAATATATTTTGATTTACAGCAAGGTGATTTTTAGAGACTTGGGTGACTGCCCCATAAATCCAACTAATAGGGTGTGCCCATGCCTCAGTGCCTCCTGTCCACAGCCCCAGATATTAGCTTAAATCAACACCCACCAGTGCTTCAAGGTAAGGTGATTAATAGTGAACTGCGACAGCTGAAGAATGAGCACATTTACTGCTTTCAATCTATGTCTCTTCGGCTCCTGAGGACAGCTGGGGAGAACAATTCCTAAATATCCCTCTTCTACCCAGCATGAACTTCCAGAGCCTGACTGGCAGACTTTAGGTGCTGAAGTCCCATAAAAGCAAAGAAGCTTGTCTGTGAAAACTCAATGAAGACTGGCAGAGTGGGATTGCCCTGTATCACAGGCATCTACTGTACCATGAGCACTGCAAAAAGCTCACCTGTGGCAGTCTGCACAGCAGGCTCAGGGCAATTGCTCCAGAGCCACAGCCAATCTCCAGAATCACAGGATGAGGGACAGGAACTGGGAAGCAGAGGCCTGAATTCTTCTCACGTTTCCGATATTCTTCCTCCACAACTAAAGAGACGAGATCCTAACAACAAAACCAAACCAAAACAAAATTTATAAGGGAGCTGTTTTGACTCACACCTTTGTGGTCCAAGCTTAAATTTCTCAACTCTGTAGCCCAAAGAAATATATTTGTGTTACTAATTTTTTTAATCCGTATGGCAACAACGGAACTGACATGCCAGAAGCTACATCTTCCCCACAGGGTGCTTGGATTTGTAACCAAATCCTCAGGATACAATTTCCCACAGATCCCCTGAAATCTTATAGCACTCTTGGGAAAAACAATAACCAAACAGCTGGAGCACATTATCTTCTGCAACACCATTTTATTTACTCCAAAATTCCAGCTTTCAGAATTTGTAAGCCTCAAAATTTTCCATTTCTACACTGTCTCAATCTAGTACGCAACCTGGAGGCAGAGGTACAGCTCCTGACACAGCATCTAAACTAATAAACCAACCTGCAGATAAAAAGCAAAGGCAATGGATTACTAAATGATCTAAATGATCAGTTCTCTGCAAGGATTTCAGATTGTGGACTCCTACTACATTTTGTTGGTATAAAGGCTCACAGAAAAGATTTTCATCCATGGAAAAGATTTTCATCCATGCTCCTGGATCCCTGTGTGTTTCTGCCATTGTTGCCTCCTCCCTCTCATCAATCTCCTCTTTTTTACATCCCTTCACAATTTCATACAAAATCCAGCACAGTAGGAAAGGTCTCAAAGATCTACAGTTCAAAGGTTTGTGAAAATGAGTAACCAGCCACAACAGAAAGCACACGTGTCTCCCTCAGACTGCAGCATCAACTGTCCTTGCTACTCACTGGAGAAAACTAAGAGAGAAACCTTATAAACACCTTGAGTGCATCAGCAGCTTCAGCAGGTGCTCACAACTCTCTGCAATCCTTGTGCTTTCACAGCACAACTGTACAGAAACCAGCCCTTTCTGCCCCAGGTGCTCCCACCATTACTAGGTTATTTCACTTGAGAGGTTTGCTCTTAGATCTCTCCTGTAAATCCAGAAAGCTTAACAAAATTTACAGTACAAAGAATAATTGGCTTCATTTTGTCAGCAGTTAAAAATTAAAGACACCACCAGGAAAATCACCTGCCTTCCATTTTTATGAGGAATCTTGCACGTTCTTGGCAGAAGCAGGAATATTTAAAAGCAACATGTCCTGGCAGGCATGTCAGCTTCTCTTTAGTAAAGCAGCAGCCTTTTTCAAGAGTCTAAATTGGGAAGGCTTGTACAACAGGGATAAGCCCTTCCTTGGATCTACCACCCAGACTGGGGTGCAGCATAATAGATGCCTTGTGTAAAGCTGTAGTTTTTATGAAGGTATTTGTTGCCGTTGATCATCCTTCATACTAGGCCAGTTTGCATTTGCAGGTAAGTAGGCAGGCAATGTGCAAACAGGTATAAAACTGAACCATTAGGGTAAATGAGCTCCAGGGAAGCACCCCCAGCAGCAGAGCACCTGAGACACGGGCTGTTTTGTCAGACAGTATTTTCTGAGGTTTCCCACAAGACGTGAACTACTTTTAAACACATTAAAGTGCTGTGTCCCTGCATGCAAGCACACACCCAGTGCTTAGAGACCAGGAGTGAAGCTCGCGCTACTTCACAGTCTGGGATGGAGAAACAGGCTTATTTCAACATTGTCGAAGCCCTGCAAAGCCAGGAAGCTTCAAACTGCTCCATTTTAACAGAACCCTTTGCCTGTTGATGCCTCCTGCAGAAACAGCCTGAAAGCATAAATAAAAAGGGAAGGTTTTGTTTATTTGAATGTGCAAACACTCCAGTATTTCTTCTTCAGATCAGCTTTTCTGAGCCTTTTGCATTTTCCACTCAGCTGTGTTAGGCTTTGCTGTTTTTCCAGTAGGCTGGCGCTGCCAACAAGAGCCTTTTGGGAGCTATTGGCTCCTCAGCTTTCTTTAGGCTCCTTTTCACAGTCACAGCCTCTCGGGGCCTTCAGGGGCTTTTTAGAAATAAGCACTTTCAACCGTTTTTGTTATTCTCCAGTTTTTGAGGTTGAGCTGGAAAGAGCCAGAGATGCCTTTGCTCACCAGATATTCAACGACAACAGCTTTCATGCTTCTCCAGACCGTGCCCTCTGCCTTCCACAGCTTTCAGTGCTCCTTAGGGATGAGCTCTGTCAGGTTCCTACCTAAAAGCCCAAGAGGGAGCAAGAAGCTGCCCACAGGCTGGAGGGCACTCTTCTAAGAAGCCTCTCTCAAAGGTGTGTCTCCACTGCAAAGTGTAGTTTGTTGACAGATACCTAAGCTACCTTCAGCCAGGTACGACGAGTGCCCGTCTGTAGTGTCATTACTGGCACCGCACTCACAAGGGAGTTTTCCTCACAGCCTCCAAAAATCACATAGTCCTTGCTGCTGCTCTGGGATTCCTTTCCTGGAGAATTACAGAGGAAAACATTCTTACAGGCTCCCAGCAGGGCTGTGGGAAACCATAGAGGACTACCAGCGCTCGGATAACAACAGGGAAAAATAAGCACCTTATCTACCCGCTTTTGTGTGAAAATGGCTCTTGCCTTTCAGCTAATGGCTCCAGACAAATCAGTACAAAAACACTTCTGCAATGGAGAAGGCAGAGATTGTAACCGCAGCTGGTTTGAGGAAGCAGGTGGTGATGATTCCAAGACCACAGAAGAAGAGCCACCCGAAAAATTCTGCTTAGCCATTAAATCACTCATTTAAAAACCAGCCATGTCTGGTCACTTACAAGTACTTCCAGGAAATCTCTCCAGTAACTCATTAGACCCATCTGTCTCCAGGGCTAATCACAGAGTAGAACAAGTTACTGATTACAAATGTCCAAATGTAAGTTCCATCCAGCGGAACTGCCGTCACCATTTATTAACTTCCTTAAGGTTTATCACTAGTAATTTCAAGGTCAGAGTTTTTAATGGATCTACTTTAAAAATACTTTCACTGTGGAATGTGTAAAGTAAGAGCCAAAGCTTCTACTTACATACGACTCTTTTAACCACATGTATATTAAAAAAAAGGGATGTTAGTGTTACTCAGACTCTGTATCCTACGTTCTGACCCCCTTCCTTTATTGTCTTGGTTGTTTCATGTGCTCCTTACTGAGGCAAAGGCTAGTTCTCTCATAATACATGTTTATCATAACAGTTCAAAATTAAAAAATACTAAACCCAATGTGACAACCTAAAGAAACGACATCTTTTTCCAGATATTAGTATCTCACTACTGTCAAAAAGTTCAGTAATTATGAAAATTAATTATTTTATGGAATAAATTTGATTGGCAAGCAACACAGTGTATTCTAACTGGCAAATCTGGGGAAAAAACAAACACATTACTAGTATAGGTTATTCAATGTTTAATTAAATGTGCAATTATATATGTATTAAAAGCAAGATGTAAACACAAAACAGAATGCACTAGAAGACGACATTTTGCAATTCTGCATTAACTGGCTGTGATACCACGCTCCTTTTCTTCACCCATAGTTTTCACATGAAAACCACATTTTTCCCAACATCTGCAAAAGAATCAGGAAAACCACAATGTAGAGTATGTCCAGTTATTCCACTGCCACTGCCATCAGGTTTCCTTTTCAAAACTCATGAAGGATTAAGTTATCCAAAATTGGTTTGAAAACAGTATCCTTCAGATTCTTCTTAGTATTTTTCAAGTTTTAGCAAGCAACGCCCCTAAAATCTGTGCTCCTCCAAGCAAACTGTTATCTCCAAGATGCCACCATTGGAAAGTGATATATAACAGCACTTTGTGCAACATGGTAGAACCCTTTTCAAATCTCATTCTGGGAAATGAAGCATTTCTGGCCATGCCTTACAGCATTCATACAAAGACTACAAAACACCCTGCAAGACAAACATTTCTTACCTCTGAACAAGAATCTGACTAGAGTCACAGCTGGGGAGGAGCAACAAAGAGGCAGAAGGTACTAAGAAGAGCCATCCCAGACACAGAGAAACTGGAACAACAGCAGCTGGCCAAAGCCTGTGCTCTTTATCGTGCAGGATATACATCTTCTCAGAATGAACAGATCCAGAGAGCAAACATCTGCTAATATAATGCCACCTTTGCTAAAATCCATCTTAACCGTCAGTTTGATCACCAGCGCTAAAGGCTGAGAGATGAAAATATACAAATTCCACTGGGAAATAAGAGAACACACTTTGGCAGCCTAGGTAATTAACCTTGGGAATACGTTGGGTAAATTCCCCACAACCTAGCACTCTCAGCTGAAATGGTAAGCTGTTCAAAGGGGCGTACTTTCACTCAGACTATTTACAGGATTCAATACACCAGAAAGAAATGTGCTTCACTACAGAAAAATGCTGTTTTGGATAAAGCAATGACTTGACAATCAACATGTCTTTACAGTCTTTATAAACAGGAAAATGAGTTGGCTTGCTCAGGTGCCTCGTCCCTGCAACACGCTGAGCACTGCAGTACCTGCAACATATTTATTCTCACCACTCCCAGTTTCCAGAATAGTAACTGTAAAGTAGTGACCATCCCAAACTCAGGAAGGACTATGGCAGAGCACAGCATTGAACCCAACGCTCCAGAAGCCTCATCCACACCTTTCTAAAGACACCACTTGAGATCATGGAAACAGGTTCCCCAAACTCCACTTACGAACAGGCAGGTCTACAGTTGTGTGAGGGCAACTGACCTCGAAGCAGACTCCCACATCATCTAAACAAACAGTACCTGGTTGCTCTTGAATCCTCATTTTGTTTTTCTAAAACAAATAAATAGATTGCAATAGATAAAAAAAAAAAAAAAAATCAAAATCAAATAGATTGATGTAGATAAAAACTGTAAATATAAAATAAATAATCCAAAGTGCCTTATTAAGGAGCAAGTAAAATGATAAATTCAAGCAGCAGTTTAGAAGTGTGACCCAATTCCACCATCACCCAAAGCATGCTAACCAATGGGTAGGATGAATGCTCAACTGTGAGGTACTAAAATTCAAATTACTGCTTACATCATGTGTCATTATTGTCAGGAACAACACGGCCTACACGACAATCCTGCTAGCCAGTGCTACAGGTACCGGCAGAATTACTTTTATCCCGGAGCCTGGTGTACACGTACATGTGTACAAGCGTGATATTTGTGTCAGAGCGGGGAAAAGGAACATTTGGAAGACTTTTTTTTCTCCCCTAGTCTATGCAAGAAGCTCCTTGCCCCAAAGGTCACTTTTGGGCAGGAGTGGAGGGACTGAATGGCAAACAGACAAAACCAGAGAAAAACTGAAATCCTCTCTGCTTTTGCTAGTAATAGCATGAAGGTGGAAGGGAAGGAAGGGCCTGGACATGGCTTGGGCAGCCCCCACGACTCGGAGCTCTTGCCACCTGCATGCAGGGGCAGGCTGCACGATTCATTCAACAGATGGGTATCAGCAGAGAGGAAGAGTGAAAAGTCGCATGAAAAGCGAGCTCAGTAGCCACTGCCGTCCCTTGGAGCACATCTTATGTATGGTTAAACCTGCCCCACAGCTTGCAGGATTGCCATGAGACTTTCTAGGGCACATCAGCAATGCCAAGGTGCTCCAGAACCTTTCTGTCACCTGTTACAGGCACTGAGCACAACACTCAGGGCAACAGGCTAAACCAGCTCACAGCCTTGCACAGTCACCTAGCGTGACTAAATCCCAATCTTTCTGCCTGTTTCAAACTCCTCTTGCATAGCAATAATCAATGATTTTCCCCTTCTCCATCATTTCACAGGATTTTGTGCAAATAAATATTCAGGAGGGTGTCAAGAACACCAGCCACCTCTGAAACCTGGTCATTCATGAAGGAGGTAAGCTAGGTGCCAAGCAAAGTATCTGGAAAGGTTTTTACATTACACTGAGCTGGAGGTGATGTAGGCATCAAATGATGGGTTTTCAGGGACCTACATTCTGTTGCTTAGCACCAAACAGAGGGTCTAGACACTCTTCCCCCCACTCTGTATCTTTGCCAGAAGTGACTTTTAAAATCTACAGGGAAAAATGCCGAACAGAGGGAGTAGGATATCTGGTTCTGACTAGCAAAGGAAGAGCTTGCAAGGACTAGAAGACACCTGTTACCTGTGATTCCATACACAGGGACAAAAATATTTGCTTCCCATGCTACTTAATTTCCAGCACTCAGAGGTTCTCAAGCTTTTGTCTCTTAGCCAAGCCACTCACAGCACTCTCTCACCTTGCGATTCCAGGAAGTCTTGCTTCACTGCCAGATTCACCCTATGTTCACACTGTCATTTATTTATCGTGTCGTGTCCCCCGGCTACATGTCCTCTGTTGAGCGAAACAAATTCAAAACTTTGCGAACACCTCCAGCTTCCCATGAGCCTCTGCCTCACCCTTCCACCCACAACCTCGTTCCTCAACACCCCCAGTACGCACTCGTGTTCTGACAGGTTCTTGGTATTACCTCCCCCTCCCTGTGGCCAGGTCTCTAGTTCACTGTATTTCTTGGAACCGCAGCTGCACGAAGAAACCGTGAGGACAGCGTCTGCCAGCACCCAGACCGCAAGCTCCACAGCTGCACAGCTCCAACCAGCAGACAGCGCAGGGTCAGGCAGCTTTCAGCACCAAAACAGTTAGGAGGAAAGAGCAGATACTCACTGCTCTACGGTGGCTACAGAGCTGTGTGGAAGCCCAGAGCTGTGGCAGTCATGTGCTACAGGCCAACGACAGTGAACGACCCATCTGATGTTTCTGTGATTAAAAGTACAAGGCTAAGAAAAATGAGGAGGGAAGGAATGGGAAAGGCAAGAATGGAGGTCACAAATTCACACTGTGTTCCCTGGAAACACCTGGGTTTTGTTCCCCACAATGCTCTGGGGAAAGCAAGGAAGACAAAGTTCCAAGGATACTAGCCAGGGCGGCAAGAGGCTCTAACTTCCCAGGCTAGTAAACAGGGCAAGGAAAGCAAAAGACACGGGAAAACCCGAGTAACCTTCTCTCTGCTCTCGCACACTTCCTGGGAATGTTTTACTTATTTGTGTGCTTTCCAGAAACTTCTATTCTCAGAATCCAGGACTTTCCATAGAGCCTCATCTGATATTAACCAAATCACCCCTCCCCTCCTGTTTGTCCACTTAGCTGCCAATTAGCGCATGACAAAACACCAGGAAGGCAAGCTGGAACCTAACTCCATGGCAATGGCCCTAGAAGATCACTGCCACGTGCCTTCCTTCCAAATCCAAGCCACCAAACCAGCCCAGTGCTCAGTGGCTCAGCAGGCTATGGCATTTTTATCCTAGAGTCTTCAGCCGGGCACTGCAGTAGGAAAGAGAAAATGCTGCACGAAGCCCATGAAACTCCCCCCATACATGTACAAAGCAAAATACCAGAATAACTCCAGAAGGAGTCACTGTTTCCAAAAGAAAAGGTGGTTTTAGGTGGAAGCGATGACAGACAAACAGATCAAGGCACACCTAACACTGAGGAAGGGTTTGGCTTCTCTGTCACACAACAGAAGAGGCTCCTGATGTGTCAGGGCACGTGCCAACCGCTGTTTCATCTGTTGGAAGAGAGGCAGTGGCAGCACCCAGAAATGACTTCACCAAAAGGCAGCAACCTTTGCAACCCATATGTGCTAATAATGCCCAGGAGAAGTCACCACAGTTGTCACATCTAAACTTAGACATGCCCGAAACAGGGGCAAGAAGAGCGGATCGAAGTCACTGTAAAACGGTGGTACCTCAGGTCTCCAGTACAAGCCTCTACCTCTGCACATCCCTCCAGAAGCAAAGCATTTCCTTTCTCCGCAAATACTGATACTGACCACTGCCAGGTACAGCATCTAGACAGATGCAGTGGTCCAGCTCACTAATCCCTAGCTCCAAAATGCTAGGTACTGGGATGTCTGAAAGAAGCGTGGGGGGGAGGAAATGGACTTTTATTTCCCCTGTTCATGTGAGAATCTCAAGTCCCATCCCTCCTGTTACAGCCATTTTATAGCTTTTCTCCAACTGTAGTCCTGAATCCTGCTCTAAATGCTGCTGAGCTAAGCTACTCAGCTGAAACTCAAAGAAACGCTGTCTTTCAATTGGAAAAGGGAGACTAAAAAAGTTCTTTTTTAGAGTTCTTTTAGGGTCAAAAAAAAAAGGCATTAACAGCCCAGAGATTTGTGAGAACATACTAGGAAAGTCTATATAAATTAACCTGGGGAACAGGTTTGTGCATGAGTTAAAAGAACAGCTGTTGCTCTCCCTGACTTCAGCACAGATCTTAGATTCAAATTTGCATTTTTGAGTCGGTCCTGGAAATCATCAACTTTGAAGTAATCCTCTGCACTAGCACAACCCTATTTTCTTGTATAGGAAGCCAAGAGAAACTACTGCCATAGTTCATCTCGGCAAGTTAGCCAGGAACAATCCTGTTTCTTCCTCTGTTTCCTTTTGAATGAGAAGAAATCCACCCCAGAAAAACATCCTGTCCTGATTTTCAAGTGGCCAGCTACAGACTCCTGCTAAGCTGTTTCAGTAATTAATCACACTTGCCGTTAAAGTCGTGCACCTTCTTCTGGCCTTCAATTATAGTTCTTGTTATACACTTGCCTACGGAACCAAAGAGACTGCTGTTATCAAATTTCTGCTCCCTGTGCCAGGTAATTAGCTCCTAAACTTGTCTTTGATGAGCTAAACAGTCTTTCACAGCAAGGCAGATATTTTCCAGCTGTTAATACAATTAGTCATTCTTCTCCAAAACTAGTTTTCCATTTCTTTCTCAAATGGTCAGTAACGTAACTGGGCATAATATTTTTGCAACTCTTCCACTACTGCCATACACAGATTATTTAATCCTGTGACTTGTACTTGGCGATCCCCTGTTAACACACAGAGGGATCGCTTCAGCCTGCTGAGCAGCCCACTGAAAATGCAGTTATTGTCTGACCATCAGCACCCAATAGTCCTAAATCTTTCTCCAAGCTCTTCTGGCAGCAGAAGGCCCTCAGCGATAAGCACAAGATGTGTTATTTGTGCCTGCATATACGATCCTATTAAACACTTGTGCGTAGCTCAAAAGCACAAAAGCAATTCCAATAGGCTCCCTTCAAAATTCCCATTCCTCAGCCTCTGTGCCACAGTCCGCTTTCAGAAAACATTGTTTTCCTCCAACATACCAATAGAATATTGTCTACTGTCCAGGCAAAATCTGTGAGAGGCCACAACAGCAACACTTCGACTTCAGTGCTTTTGTTCACAGCTACATTTTGACAGATAGCAGTTAATTTGTGATCTGTTAAGTAATGTCCTGTTGCATTTAAGTCTAATCTACCTTATAGATGTCTATATATATTTCAAGAAAGGACCTTAAGCTACATACAAAACAGAGCACCACTACCCTTTTCACTTCCCAAACTGGGAAGCCAGTGATGTAGAAAGAAGCAGCTGCCTTCCTTTGAAGGGACAACCGGTATGATGCAAAACCACAATAAAAAAAGCCAATTTCCTGACTCCTGATCAATGGTTGTACTCACTAGACAGTATGACCTGTTCACCTTTCTGAAAAGTAACCATCTGTGGCAAGGAAATTAGGGAAATGAAAGGTCATTCTGCATCAAAAGCTTCCTTTTAGCACTGATTAAAATGGAAAATGTATACACTGCTTTGACATAAAGCACCGCAGAAAGGCCCCACCTTGCAATCTGTATATTCGCATATATATGTCAGGAAGCAAAAATCCTCCCTTCTCTGTGTGCTTGACCCAGAAAGGTTAATGATTATGCTTCGCTAGAAGCAAGGTTAAACTTCATGAATGGCATCTCCGAGCAAATCTTTGCCTGAAGTGCTTTCTCAGAACAGCCCAGCACAATGACTGCCATTCAGCTGACAGATGCAAGCAAACAGCAACGGTTTCGGCGTATTGAGCACGTACCAGGGGAAGAAGAATTGATTAGACAGCGACGGGACTACAAATTACAAATGCTTCGAGAGCATGAATGGTTTATGCGTCACACAGTAGGAAGCAAGGGCTTTCCTGTTAAATGTGCAGGCAGCACCAGAAGCAAAGAAAACATTTTTCTCACAATACAAAATTAGAAAGATTCGCTGTCAGATGATGTCAGGGAGGCTAGACACAGACAGACTCAAAAGAGGATTAAGCAAATGAATGGAGGGCAGATCCATTAGTGATTATGAAGCAGGATGGCCCCAACCAAATCCAGCTTTGCTAAGAACAGTCCTTAAGTGCTGACTGTCAAAAGCAGTAGGGATCCTTCCATACCTGCATTTTCCCTTGCAATTCTGCCCTCACCATCTGCTATGAACCCCGATCAGATGCAGTGCACTGAACTAGACAGACCAATCGCTTGACCCACTAAGCCTTTTTTTCTTCCTGTCACAGGAGACTATAGCCACAGTCTTTTCTGAATAACTACTAAAACATGTTCAGTATGGCACAGACTTGTAATTTCTGTCCCTAAGATGTCTCCCAGACTAAACACGAATCCTCACCCTGCAGTGTCCGCCCCTCACAGGACAATGGACTGTTCTCATGACACAGAGACCACAATAAAGCTAAGACAGAAAAAAAATCACATGGAGTCTGAGCTCACGCTGAGATCATAACAGGTCAAGGAGGTGTCACCAGGGGAGTCCCGGGTGGCCTGCAGCTCAGAGGGGATGGCAGGATTGTGACAGTCCTCCCAAGCAGAACTGGAGCGCTCCTCCCAGCAGCTTTCCTCCAGCAAAAATGAAAACTCAATGTCTGAGAAACTAGCTCTACCCACACACTAGTTGCAAGGGATAAAAGGAGATCGGTTTTGTTTCCACTGAACAAATAAGCCTTCATTTCTTTAAAACACAGCATCTGAAAGAGGAGAGGATCAGAAACACCAGAAATCCTATCATAAGGAATAGGAGATAGAGCCATCAGGAACTCTGCCAGCCTAAGCCTGGAGTGCCCTCTAGTGGTAAGAGGCCGGTGAGCTCCGTACCCTAAACTACTTTCTTCAGAGAAGTCCTGGACCAAACTAAACCCTTTCCTAAAGAAGTCATGGTGGGGCTTCATTTGGTTCGTCTTCGCCTGGAGAAACAAAGGAATTAGCAAACCATGGATACATGAGTTCTCTTTGTCCTATTTTTGCTCTGATCCACAGCACTGCTAACCAAGTTTTAGAAGGCCTTGCTTTAGGAAAAGGACTTTCTTCTCTGTTAATACAGTGACCGAGCAATGTTGAGACAGGGATTCCTTGACATGGCAGTAATAATCACATAAAAGATAATTCACGAGACTGAGCACATCTCTAAACTTTGGCCCAAACACCTCCCCAGTGCAGAAACCTGGCTCTGGCAGCCCCCCGAGGCAGGCAGGCAGGATGCTGGGTTCCACAAGCCCTTACCAACCCCGTCAGCACTTGTAGCAGCAAGTCCAAAGCTTTGCTCACAGAAGGCAACTGGAGGAAGGCGAGACAGAGCTACTTAACTAAACTCTCCTCCAACACAGTATGCCTGTGCTCACAGAAGTGTCTATCAGCCCTGCAAGCCAAGCAGTTATGACAACATAATCAGATTCCTATTCTGTTCTGAGAGGTCAAACAGGACCTGCTAGTTTCCTAATTTTGGCTGCCTGTCCCCTACTCACCCAGATTCCCACAGAACAGAAGAACAAAGCCACATGTGCTGAAAAATTATTCCCAGAGGGAACAAACGGGAGAGTTCTCCGCTACCAGAGAGAACGAGACTACAAAGGGGCAAATTTCACTCAGGGCAAAACCAAGCAGACAATAGAGCTTCTCTCTTTGCATGTGTGTCTCTGTCCCCGGGACTGAAACAATGCTGGCGGTTTGTGTCATGCTGTGTTTGCCTTCGTGCCATTACCAATGCGTCTGGGAGCAAGAGCCATAACACCTCTGTTGTAACCAGAGAATAAAATGTGCACGATAAAGATGGCTCCTCTTCTTTTCAGACTTTGAATTAACAAGCAGAAGCATTTGCAGAAGCTACACAAGTATAACTAGGAATCAAGTTTTTCAGCTTCTTGTGTATCTGCACTAAGAGATCAATTCAGGGAGTCACATTTACTCAGCTAATGACAAGACATGCCATTGTGTGTGCAGTCACAGATAAGCAACTTGAACCTGGGGTATCAAAGTTAATAATGAACTGTCTCCTAAAGAACAAGATTATTTACAGGTATTAAATGGAGAAAAAAGGTTTCAGCACTATTGGTTTTAAGAATACTGCAGACAAATCCTAAACAGAAAGAGAGCAGCTTCAGTATTTTTGACAGGAGATGTTTCCTCTACAGTTAAGTCCAGCAAAGCCTGGAAAAATTACTCCGATGAAATAAAACAAAGGCAAGCCCCAACCCAAACACACTGCACAAAGCTCTCAGCCAGAGATGATCAACCTTTCCTTTCCAGCAGGAGGAAAGGATCTGGACACCGACTCACTTTGCGCAACAGGTTACCCACAGTACATGGCTCCTGCAAGCACCACATGCCTAAAGACATGTCCTGCTGAACAGCTGGATCTTGTCCCCATCATAAACTTCTGGCCTTCCATAACAAACGTGCTAAAAATGTGCCTTCATAGCAAGCACCATGACACATGAAATAAAGTTTTCTCAGGGAGATGAGGTTTGGGTTAAGCTGTTTATGCTAGATTTTTGCAGCGGGGTATGCTAAGTGGTTCCAAACATCGCATGTTACCCAGCACTGCATTTCAGTTTGGGCCAGCAGAGATATTTCTACCCCAATCACACATGCGGGCCCAGTTAACAACGTTCTCAAGCGTTAGCCACTGCTGCTTCCACTCAACACAATAGGCCTTTGTTTGAAGCCTGGCACTGCGTGGAGAGAATTAGAGCACACCACCAGAGGAAACCTTGCCAGAAGATGATTTGACTTGCAGAGCATGCGAGTTCTCCCTGGTTTTAATGTTCACGTTGCATTCACGAATTAATGGGAAGTCAGAGGTTGGAAATTCTCTTAAATCAACCAGAGTAGAAATCCTGTTGACAAAAACAAAGCTAATCATCGCTGGGCTCCAACTGGCAAAACTAACCCTTACAGCCTATCTCCAAACTTAATGGCCACAGAGTGATGCAACCCAGCCACAACAGAGAGCTCACCCCTTCACTGGATACGTGTCATCACTGTGATTTAGGGCCCAGCAGGCCCTCAGTGAGATGCTGCTGATGCCCCACACCAAATCAAGGCTCTGGTTCTGAATATTCTTCTACAGGCTGAGATGAGAGCATGTCTAAGTAGCAGTTGTGCTGATTCCCACTAACTTGTCTGGAACTCTCTCACGGATTTCAGTTAGCACCCTCTTCTTCAAAGGGCACAACAGAAGCACAGGCTGTCTTTGCCTTTTAACGTTTCTGTAACAAAAGGTGCAAGATGAAATAATCTGCAGATTGAATCTCCTCTTTAGAGAGCTGCTGCTTTCTTCACATCTTCCCAGTACCACCTCTTCCCCATAAAAAGCAAAGTCAGTCACCCCATCTCCAAAGCCCACTCAATCCTTGGCACTTCTTCTGACATTGTCAGCAAGGGACATCCTGTCTGAACGAGTCTTTTCATTCTTTTTACAGCATGGGCTCCTACTTGTAGAGACCTGAGCAGAGGGCCACCAGCACATTACAACAATCACGAAGGAGCAGGCAAACCACTGAAGAAAGGACTATTAGACTGAAACAGGTTTAAGCTTCTGGAACTTTCTTCTTCTTAAGCTTCTGGAGTCCTTAATGGACAAGCTATGGAGACCACTTCATCTCCAAAAGTTAACATGAACTTCAAAAGAAAACAAATTCTCAGAAGAAAAACAAAACAAAAACACACCAAAACCCCCAAAGACATGAAAAAAAACCCACCACTAACTCAAAATGAATTAAAGAACATCACAAACCCTAAAGTCTTCTGAGGACTAGTAAACAGAAAGGCTTCCTTGCTAGGATGGTCCATGAGCTGAAAGCTAAGCTACTGTCAGGAGAAGTGTCACCATGTAGTTCTCAGGCTTCTCCTTAGCAGCAGGAACACTGGGGAAAGCAGAGTTTTAATTTGATCATGTATGGCTGCCCCTTACAGTCTTCCGACTGACATTCATATTTAATTCCAGCCCAGGTCAAAATTTACCCTTTCCGTGTGTGCCTTGTTAGCACATAGGAAACAACCCTTCAGTTTTCAGTGTTTGTCCAGAAACCCGTGTGGAGCCCCTAGAGAGATGGTAGGTGCCACTTCCTATCAGCCTGCACTCTTTTAATCTGCACATGGACAAACAAGCTCTCTGGAATCCCTTACCATTTTCCTGTAGCCATTTTCTAACACTGCCGGATTTTGCTAACAATCTTTGGACAACTGAGATACAGTAGCATAGGTTTTGAACTTCTAGGAGTCATTACTACAGCAGAAATAGGGAAAGAAAGCCAAGACCTTCCATCAATGGAGAGGGATCTCTGTGTAATTGATATGTTAGCTTGCAACTTCTCTTCTCTGAGCCAGGAGGCAAAGTTCACCAGCATGGGTTCCAGATCACAAGCTTAGAATCCCACTCTGTTCTAAAAGAAGCGGAATGATCTGACCTCCTCATAACCACAACATCACGATATACAGGGCACCTTCACAGCAATGCTATGATTGTATTACGAGGTCATTCACAGATCCAGGCCTGCCCCTGCCGCGTTCCCCACATTCATACCTCTGTTTCAGGCCGAGGAATAAATACTGGGGGTCTCATCTTCAGAGTCAGGTCCTGAAAGTCCCACTCACCCAGCACATATTGCACTGGCACTCTGTGGGAGGCAAAAGCAAGCGTGAACACTTTAGGACTACACTCCGTAACAAAGGAAAGCTCTCCACAGCATCATTTCTAACCACACAACCTTCCTGAGGGCGAGCACCTAGACACCTCTAAGGCTCTCAGCTGCATGTGCACTCTATGGCAGCTGTGGGAGCTCCATTCCCACTAAAGAGTTTGTTACCAAGCACTGGACCTGGGGAACTACAGGCCAGTCAGCCTCACCTCAATACTAGGGAAAGTGATGGAAGAAACAGTCCTAGAGATTGTTTCCAACCATACTAAGTAAAGGAAGGTGACTGGGAGTAGTCAGCACAGTTTTACAAAGGGGAAATCATTCCTGACTGACCGGATAGCCAGTCTAGTGCACTAGCTTGGTGCACGAGGTGAGATTAATCAATACTGTTTATCTTGACTTTCCTAAAGGTTTTGATAGCCTCCCATAACATCCTTAAGGCCATTAACTAGTGGAGCACCCCTGGGGTCAGCAGCAGGGCCAGTATAGCACAACATCTTCATTAATGATCTGGATGAAGGGACAGAGAGCACCCTTGGTATGTGTGCAGAGGACAGAAAGTGCGGAGGAGTGGTTAACAGACCAGATTGGGGTGTTATTTTTCAGAGGGACCTCAGGAGGCTGCAGAAATGGGCTGACAGGAACCTCATGAAATTCAGCAAAGAGTAATGTGAAGTCCTATTAACTGAGGAGGAATAATCCCACACACCAGTAAAAGCTGGGGGCTAATCACCTGGACAGTGGCCTTGCAGGAATGGCCCTGGGGATCTGGCGGACCAGTTGACCATGAGCCAGCAATGTGTCCTTGCAGCAAAGGCAGACAGTGGCTGCTGGGCCGCACTAGGCAGCGTTGCCTTCCCCTCTATTCAGCACTGGTAGGAAACATCTGGAATGTTGGGCTCCAGTGCAGAAGAGACATGGACATACTGGAGCAAGTCCAACAAATGGCCATTAAGATGATTAAGGGATTGGAGCATCTGACCAACAAGGAGAGAGACTGAGAGTGGGGACAGTTTAGCTTCGAGGAAGGGAAGGCTGGGGCAGCAGGGGCAGGGGAGGGAGATCTCATCAACAACCATATGTATGTGGTGAGATGGAATAAAGATGACTCTTTTCAGTAGCATCCAGTGAAACGACGGGTAAAGGACACAGACTGAAACAGAAAATTCCATTTAAACCTAAGAACCACTCTCTTTAACATTGTGAGGGTGGTCAAACACTGGAACAGGCTGTCCAGAAGGGCTGTACAGTGTCTATCTTCGATATATTAAAAAATTAATTGGGCATGGCTCTGAACAATGTACTCTAGTTGATCATGCTTTGGGCAGGAAGGGTGGGCTAGATTTCCAGAGTTCCCTATCAACCTCCACGATTCCATGAATATTTCCTCTCCCCACACACTACTCCCCAGGCCCAGCCTGATTCCAGGTTGCTTTTCTTTTTGCTAAGAACCCCTCACACAGGGCAAACAAGTGGAAGCCAAACGGAGATTAAAGCTAAAGCAGCCACGGACACCTCTGAACACCACGGAAATCCCCCTGCAGGCAAAACCTAGAAAGGAAAGCACAGCAACACCACAGACCAGTACAGGACTGGCAGCTGAAGAGAATGCTCAATCAGACAGAAGGGGCCAAGGCCAAAATTGGTAAGCACAGGAGGACTTAAATAAAAATCTACCCAACTCCGAGTCAGTACTCCCTGTTTCCCGCTCCTCTGCAACACCTCTTAACCTGCTTTGCTCCCAGACAGGTGATTTGCTACCTGACAACAGCAACTGCCCCTCACTTGAGTCACCATGAGGCCAACACAGCACTGTTAAAATCGACACCTCAGCTACTAACAATGGTATTCTGCCTTCTCCTTGCTACCACGTTTCTGGCTGCATTAAGATGGAAGGAAAACCCTCCAAAAGAACCACTGTAAGAGGACGGTCCTACCTTTCTAGTCGCTTGTAGCTCAACTGCTGGATTTGCTCCTGCTGCACTGCTGTAAGCGGAGTGCGGAGGCTTTTGGAATTCAAGCTCTGAAACTGAAGACAAGGTCACTTTAAAACCTGCCCATTTGTGCCATTTGGGTGTCCTCTGCCCCTCCCAGGGGGATCCTTCAGGGAGCCCCAGCACACCGACAAACAGACGCCTGGGACTTTCGGAAATCACAAATGCTTAGCAGAACCTATCTGCGTGTTTAAAACCAAAGCTGTACAACTGTTCTTTTGCTGCTTATTGGGGCTCAGAAGAATAGGTAAAATTAAGAATCATTCCACCAAGAAAGTCGGGGTACAGCGTGGCTGGTTATATTTCAGTCTCCGCGGAAGAAGGCATTTAAGAGATCAAGTGTTTTACTGGCATTAACTATGCCTCGCCTTCTCTGCCATCTAACTTGTTCTACTTCCTGTAAGTGAGAGAAAGAGAAAGGTAAGAGATTCACCCAAAATGACAAAGTGAGAGGCAGGCACAGATCTTATTCTTTTGCTGTTACTTAACTGTTTTTGCTCCCAGGACAAATGACACGATATATTCACTGGATTCTCGTGCTTCAGGGATCCTATTTGTCTCAAACACCTTTTGCCAGTAGTTGACCACATCCATGGCAGTCACGAGCTCAGGTCTTGCACTGCAGCTCTGCCTCAGAGATGACCACTTCAGACTGAAGATAGTAGCTTTCCTTTGACTGAATCCCCCTGGCATGCACCGAGGTGAGAGACCCAACAATTTCCTGAGCAGTGGGTGGGTGAAGCATCTCATCGTTGTGAAATCGGTTCCTGGCTTGCACGTGAGTTCCTTGTTGCCCTCAGATGATCTAGTCAGTGCTGAGACTCTAAGGACGCTGGGTGCTACCACACGCCACTGTGGCTAAGCACCAGCTACCCACAGCCAGCGGATTCTCCTCAGGGCAACGTTAAAATGGCACGGGTTTGCAGCTCTTCTGGCCTAGAAAAGGAAGCAAGAACATAGCCCGAATCCCTCGGGTCAGCAAATCACAGGTTCCCCTCTGACAGAACGCTGACTGCTTGCCCTAATCCCAGCCCACAGGTACAAAACCAATCACTTACACCAAGAGTAACAACGGATTACCCCAAGAAAACACTCTGACGACAACTAACCAGTTCTGATGCTGCAATCCACTTCTTCACAGAGCTGCCCATTTCCACAGGCCAGAGCTACCAGGCCAGCCTGTGCCCACAGCAGGGAAGAAGGGAGCACGATTACACACAGGCACAGTGCTCCTGCCTGTCCCTACCCCTAGAAAGCCACAGACACGCTAACCTTCAGCTCCAGCCCCGGGCTTTCCACCCCCTGAGTGGGTCACTGTGGTTCCCTGCAGGAAGACCTTCTGTCTCTCCCAGGTTCTTTCTTTTATTCCTCTCTGTTCACAAACCACAAGTCCTAGGTTAGTAGCTATACTGACAGAAGACCTTGACCCCATGGGTCAAGGGTCTTCCACACTGTAACCATCCCCAGAAAGCCCGCAAAGAGAGGCAGAGCCAGGCCTGAGCCGCTAAGAGCAGAGGAAGGGGAAAAGGTCACAAGGGACAACGAGAGGGAAGAAAAACATGCAAGATGCAATGGCTAGAAAAGGCAAATGCTGCCAGAGGGAAGTCTGTCTCTTAAATGAGAAAACAGGCAGAGCCAGACAGAGAGGGAAGAAAAACAAACAACATGACTGCAGGAGACAAAGGAGATGAAACTTTACAAAACAGCTGCTGCATATCACACTTGAAACTGTGCGAGACAAACAGAACAACAACCTCACTTTCCTGCTGTGATCCATGAGAAATAAGGGCCCCCCTCCCTTCTGACTCACAGTCCCTGGAGCCACTGTGGGTTTCCCTGAGCACCCATTCCTATTCCTCTATCGATTGCTGCATTTCATCACTGTCTGGGAAAGGCCACAACTTCTCCTCCTTCGGTTCCTCCAGAAAACCACCACAGAAACAACTAAATACCTCTCCCAAGCAGCCAGCAAAATCCAGGGAGGGTGGCTCTCTGCCCTGTGGGAACACTGCTGCAGGGAGATCCAGGAGGCACCTGTGCAGATGCTGGCACTGAACCCCTGCAGCAGCTCTGGATCCTGCTGCATGGGCACCTGCGCAGGCAGCAGCGTGGGGTCTGCCCTGTTCTTGCTGCACAGTGAAACTGGGGGAAGAATCAGGCCTCCACTGCCCTCTTTTGCAAAAATCAAACAGAGCCCAGGGAAGCAGCAGAGGGAACACCCTGCAGCAGATCTCAGGATTGGCTTAACTGCTACCTCCTGGCAAAGGGGCGAGTGCTCTAAGAGCACAAGGATTCCCTTCCTACCATCTTCACTACTCCCAGCAGAGAGATAAGCAACCCCTATGAAAACTTGCCTTTATGTTATGCATAAGCAGTTTAACAGCTACAGTCTTCACTCCAGCAGCTCCCCACTCGAAGACCCCGTTGTGGGGATACTGCGACATGAGAAATACTAAAGGAAGAAAACATGAACCATTAGTGTTGTTAGGGAGGCAGGCAAGACTTTAACTGCCCACAGCTGGAACGATGCTGCAACTATCTTTATTAATAAAGATCACCTACTGATGTGAGGTCCCTGCCAAGATCAGTCCCTGTATGCTACTTCTTGGTGCAAATACCTGTTCGCACACAGGAAAGGAATACATCTTTTTTTTTCCCCTGCAGTTCTGTGATTTGGTCCATTCAACCCCCAGTCCCCCACTCATTACAGTCCAATACAGACACTGCTGGCCATTGGCAGGCATGGCCTGGCCCACTATCAGCCCCTGCCCTACGCTCCCTGCCCAGCTCACGGGCCCGGGCAGGAACTGGGGCTGGCTCCTTCAAGTCGGTACCTTTCCGCTGCTGGGTTAGCGGCCAGCTGAACCGGGCCCCGCACAGCCCCACCGGCCGCACGGAGGGAGGGGGTACAAGCCCCCATTTGCCAGCCAGGGAGCTGCCCACCCGCGCCTCATTTCAGTGACCGGGCAGCTCTCCGGCGGTGAACGATCCTCACAGAACACCGCCGGGACCGGAGCCGGGGTTTTCCTCAAGCAGTCTTGGCCTTCCTCGCACACGCAACACCTCAGAGGCGGGCCCCGGCGGCCCCTCAGAGGCGGGCGAGGACGCCCGCACGCAGACGCCTCACCTCAAGGCGGCCGCCACTGGCTGG